>PVJN01020360.1:0-36095 GCA_004026805.1 Lasiurus borealis | reverse complement strand
GACGAGCTCATTCACGTCTCTCTCATCCACCTCCAGGCCCATGGATTTTCCCAGAGACACTATCTCCTCCTCCACTGGCACCTCGGGTTCGAATCCTTCGAAGGTCCTTTCGGCTATGGCCTCAGGCCACAGCTTCTTCCATGCAGAGGTCAAAGTCCTCATTGTAACACCCAGCCAGGCCTGATCAATAATTCTGAGGCATATCACGATGTTAAAGTAGTTCTTCCAGAACTCTCAAAGGGTGAGGTTCGTGTTTGCCGTCACCTCAAAGTAACGCCGGAACAGGTGCTTGATGTACAGCTTTTTAAAATTAGAAATCACCTCCTGATCCATGGGCTGCAGGATATGAGTGGTGTTGGGAGGTAGGTTGACAACCTTTATAAACTTGAACTCTTCCAGGGGTTCATCTTCGAGGTTCGGTGGGTGAGCAGGAGCATTGTCGAGGATGAGGAGGGCTTGCATGGTTAGGTTGTTTTCCTGTAGATATTTCTTAACAGAAGAGCCTAAAACCAGGTTTACCCACTCCACAAAGAACTGCCTGGTGACACATGCCTTCGGGTTTGCCCTCCCCATAACTTGCAGTTTATCTTTTAAAATCTTATGTGACTTAAAGACTCTGGGTTTTTCTGAATGGTATATGAGCAGAGGCTTGATCTTGCAGTCACCACTCGCACTGGCGCTCAGTGCAAGAGTTAGCCTGTCCTTCATGGGTTTGTGGCCTGGCATTGCCTTTTCCTCTGCCGTTATATAAGTTCTATTTGGCATCTTCTTCCAGAAAAGCCCTGTCTCGTCACAGTTGAAGATTTGCTGGGGGATATATCCTTTGGCTTCTATCAGTTCGGAAAAAGTTTTGAGGTAATCCTCAGCTGCCTTCACATCCGAACTTGCTGCCTCACCATGCCTGACGATGGAGTGAATGCTGGACCTTTTCCTGAAGTTATTAAACCAGCCTCTACTGGCTTTAAATGACTCTTTCGATGCTTCATCCCTGGAAGTGCGCAGGGTCTGCTCCAGCAAATCACTGTAAATCGTTCGCGCCTTCTCGCATATGATGCCCTGTGTTAATGTATTTCCTTTAAGAAGCTTCTCCATCACCCACACCATCAGTAGATTCTCCATCTTTTCATGGAGAGCTACGGAGCTTAGAAATTATTGTAACGCCCTTAGCTGGCGTTATACCCTTTATGGACTCCTTCTGTTTAAGCACAGTGCATATCATAGAAGTACTACGCCCGTACTGCCTCGCCAAGTCAGCCACTTGCACACCTTGCTCATATTTTTCTATGATTTCATGCTTTAATTCAATAGACATCATCCTCTTCTGAGCACTGACCTTTCCACTCGCTTTCTTCGGACCCATGGTTATAAAAAGAAATGTGATAAAGTATGTAAATGCACAAAAGATGCTTTGACAACAAGGTAAACAAGCACACTGACTGAGTCTCCGTAAACTGGTGGGTCGTGTGCAGCCGGCTGATCCATGTGATTACTCATATCTCAAATGTTGCTCATATTTCAAAGCAAAAAATCGCTCGCTCGACAGCTCGTATCTCAGAAATCTCTTATGTTAGGGCACTCGTATCTCGAGGTACCACTGTAGTCCTTTATTTGCAAAAATCAGCACTCTTCAATGCCTAGCAAAAAGATGATTCAATGATAAAGTGTGGCTAGAGAGACATTTCCTCATAAAATTTCTGAATAAATTTTGCATCACATCTTATATTCCCTTGTCAATTATAAAAAAAGATTTCCTTCTATGTCACCACTCCTACTCCCATTGTTATCATTAAACTCAGAGCTGCTGAAAACTAAGGATTGTTCATTCTAGCCTCAGCAACAAATAATCAAACAGAAAACTCTCCTATTTCAAAGCCTTGCTGCAAAGAATAGTTAATGAGTAAATAGAATTTACTGACTTTTGAGAAAAACTGACTCAGCAAGAGGATTATCAGAATAGCTTTGTGAAGTGGGTGTAACTATTTGATATTACTAGTCCCTTTAGAAACAGAAAGTCAATTAGTTAACTTCCCCCTGTTCTCCCTTTTGCTAGTCTGTCTTTCCTGTCCCTCTTTGACCTCTGGTGGCTTTTATTATTATTTTTGCCCTATTAAGAAGTTCAGTATTCAGTCTCTTCACTTTCCTTATTTTCACATGTGTGCAGTGACGAGATGCCACAATTTATTCAGAATGGTAAGAATCTTTGTATGAAAGTCAATGACATCCATTCTAAGGTACATACTTGTTATTAGAAAAGCAAATTGCAGTAGGACACAAGGCACATTTGTTTTCCATTTTCTGTGCTAATAAAGAAAACTCATGAGGAAGTTTCAGAAAGGACTTAGAATCCTGCACACTGTTTTTGTGTTGTCCATAGAAATGGATGGTGTCCCCATTGGGAGTCTCACCAATTCTCTCTAGGCTCTATTGAAGCTTCATGGTTTTTGATGCATTGTATTAGGGTATTTGGACAACTGTGAAAGGGGATGATAAAGTATTAAAGAAACACCCATGGCTGCATACATTAGTAAAAAGCATCAGAAAGATCAAAATCATGAAATGCTTTTGTTTCCACAGTTGGATTAATTTCTTTTTATTTTAAAATAAATCTTTATTATTCAGATTATTACAGTTGTTCCTCTTTCCCCCCCTCCCCTTTGCTCCCCTCCACATGTTTCCCACCCCACCCTCTGCCCTTACCACCTCCATCTCACTGTCTGCATATGTAAGTATACAATTTTTGACCAGTTTCTTCCCACACCCCCACACCCCTTTCCCCCTGAGAATTGTTAGTCCACTCCCTTTCTATGCTCCTGATTCTATTATATAAACCAGTTTATTCTGTTCATCAGATTTTTAATTCATTTAATTTTTAGATTCACTTGTAGATAGATATGTATTTGTTGTTCATAATTTTTATCTTTACCTTTTTCTTCTTCTTCTTCTTCTTAAAGAGTACTTTTCAACATTTCATATAATACTGGTTTGGTGCTGATGAACTTTAGCTTTTTCTTAGCTGTGAAGCTCTTTATCTGACCTTCAATTCTGAATGATAGCTTTGCTGGGTAGAGTAATCTTGGTTGCAGCTTCTTGCTATTCATCACTTTGAATATTTCTTGCCACTCTCATCTGGCCTGCATAGTTTCTGTTGAGAAATCAGCTGAAAATAGTATGGGTGCTCCTTATAAATAATTAACTGTTTTCTCTTGCTACTTTATTTATTTCTTTTTAATTAAATCTTTATTATTCAGATTATTACATTTGTGGTTTTTTTCCCCCTCCATAGCTCCCCTCCACCCGGCTCCCACCCCTTCCTCTACCCTTACCTCGCTCCCGTTGACCTCATCCATAGGTGTATGATTTTTGTCCAGTCTCTCCCTGTACACCCCTCACCCCTTCCCCCCTGAGAATTATTAGTCCACTTCCTTTCTGTACTCCTGATTCTATTATATTCACCAGTTTATTCTGTTGATCAAATTTTTAATTCACTTAATTTTTAGATTCACTTGTTGATAGATATGTATTTATTGTTCATAATTTTTTGTCTTTTACCTTTTTCTTCTTCCTCTTCTAAAGGAGTACCTTTCAGCATTTCATATAATACTGGTTTGGAGTTGATGAACTCCTTTAGCACTTTATCTGCCCTTCAATTATGAGTGATAGCTTTGCTGTAAGTTCTTGCTGTTCATCACATTGAATATTTCTTGCCACTCCCATCTGGCCTGCATTTTTTCTGTTGAGAAATCAGCTGACAGTCCTATGGGTGCTCCCTTGTAGGTAATGAACTGTTTTTCTCTTGCTGCTTTTAATATTCTCTCTTTGTCTTTTGCTCTTGGTATTTTAATTATGATGTGTCTTGTTGTAGTCCTCTTTGGATTCCTTTTATATGAGGTTCTGTATGATTCCTGGACTTGTAGGTCTATTTCTTTTACCAGATATGGGAAGTTTTCAGTCATTATTTCTTTAAATAGGTTTTCAGTATCTTGCTCTCTCTCTTCTTCTGGCACCCCCACAATTCTGATGTTGGTACGCTTGAAGCTGTCCCAGAGTCTCCTTACATTATCTTCACATTTTTGGATTCTTTTCTCTTCTTGCTTTTCCAGTTGAATGTTTTCTGCTTCTTTATATTTCAAATTTTTGACTTGATTCTTGCCTTTCTCTAGCCTGCTGTTAGGACTCTGTATAATATTTTTTATTTCAGTCAGTGTATGTTTAATTTCTAGTTGGTCCTTTTTCATCTCTAGTTGAACCTTTTCTATCTCTAGTTGGCTCTTTTGCATCTCTAGTTGGTCCTTTTTATCTCCTCTTGGCTCTTGCTAACTTTATCCAACTTTTCTAGGATATTCTTGACAAACCTTATAAGCATGGTTTTGAACTCTATATCCAGTCGTTTCCCCCCCCCCCCATTTCTTTTGTTTGTGATCCCTTCCCTTGTCTCAGCATTTTCACTATGCTGGGAAAACTTCTATGTTGGATTCAGCTTTATGATACCAGACTTGAAAAACTGTAAAAGCCTCTCTGTTGAGCTTGGGATGGATGGAGTCTCAGGGCATAAGGGATCGCCTTGCCTTCCAGTCGGCCCGCCCTCCACGGCCCCTGAGTCTCATGTGACTGGGTAATCCCTGGATCAGTCCCTGTGTGTGCGCGCATGCTCTCTCTCGCAGTGCCTCTAAACTGTAGCCCTTCTGATTCCCCTGCACTCCAGAACCACATGAGTCTGGGTCCCCAGGGTTTTGCCCAAAACTGGGGTTTAGTGGATCCAGAAGCGGCACAGATGGCAGGATCTGTCTCCCTCCCACTCGTGAAAACCAGCTGCACAATCAGCAGTTGGTTCTCTGCGCGCAGTGTTGTGCGCGACACCAGGCTTCTGATCTTTTGCAACTCCCCTAAATTTCTGTGCACTTCTCCCCCTTCACAGTCCAAACTCCCCCTGTATGAGTTTCAGCTAGATCTGGGGTTTAGTGTCGTAGGATAAGGGGTTCAATGCCCTTGAGAGTCTCCTTCTCCCTCCCACCAGAGAAAGCCAGCCAGGCACTCTGGCACCTGCTCTCTCCATGCACATGTCTCCGTACCTCAGCTTTTTTGTAGCTTCTCTGGGTCTCTGTGAGCCCCTCTCCTTCCTTCTAGTCATAGAATTTCCACTCAGCCAGCTTTCCTGTGGTTCTGGATGATGTCTGTTCTGTCTTTTAGTTGTTTTAAAATTGTTGTGTGAGGCAGCAGTATAAGTGTTTACCTATGTCGCCATCTTGGATTCTCTCTCTCTTGCTGCTTTTAATATTCTATCTTTGTCTTTTGCTCTTGGTATTTTAATTATGATGGGGTACTGTGATCTTCCTGGACGTGTAAGTCTATTTCTTTCACCAGGTGGGGGAAGTTTTCAGTCCTTATTTCTTCAAATAGGTTTTCAGTATCTTGCTCTCTCTCTTTTTCTGGTACCTCTATAATTCTGATGTTGGTACGCTTGAAGTTGTCCTAGAGGCTACTTATACTATCTTCACATTTTTGGATTCTTTTTTCTTTTTTGCTTTTCCAGTTGAGTGTTTTCTGCTTCTTTGTATTTCAAATCTTGGACTTGATTTTGCATCCAGTTGAGTGTTTTCTGCTTCTTTGTATTTCAAATCTTAGACTTGATTTTGCATTACTCTAGTCTTCTGTTAGGTCTCTGTATAATATTTTTTATTTCAGTCAGTGTATGTTTAATTTCTAGTTGATCCTTTTTCATCTCCTCTTGGTTCTCACTAAATGTATCCATCTTTTCTAAAAAGTTCTTGAAAAACCTTATAACCATGGTTTTGAACTCTATATCAGTAGTTTGTTTTCTTCCTTTTCTTTCGTTTGTGACTTGTTTCTTTGTCTCCACATTTTCACTATGTTGGGAGAACTTCTGTGTTGGGCACACTGAATAAGACAAACACGACTAGTTGATGCCTTCACTTAGCTAACAATCTAGTGCAGCGATTCACTAACTTGAGCATGCATCAAAATCTCCTGCAAGGCTTACTAAAACCTGGATTGCTGGGGCCACTCCCAGAATTTCTCATTCTGTATGGCTGAGTGAAGATGCTGGAATTTGAGCTTCTAACAGGTTCCCAGGAGATGCTGGTGTTGCTGCTCTAACGCATATTGTAGAACTGCTGGTGTAACAGTTCTCAATCACTGGGGCAACTTTTAAAATATTCCTTGCTGGGAGCATCACTCCAGACCTGTTAAGTCATGTTTTAAAGGTTCTGCAGGTGATTTTAATGTGCATGTTAGGGTCAAAACCACTGACGTAATGAATAGTAGCAGTTACTAGGTATTGCGTACTTGTTGTGTGCTGAACACCATATGAAGATCCCATACACATTATCACATTAGGATGCGCCATTTAACAGTAAGAAAACTGAGGCTTGGAGAAGTGAGACCAGCTGGCCAAGATAACATAGCAAATATCATTAGAAGAGGAAGGATGGAACCCAGATCTCTCTGACCCAGTGATTGAGAACTATTACACCAGCAGTTCTACAATATGCCTTAGGGTCCACTTATGTAACCACAGATGCTTATGCCACAGGGCCCTGATTTAAAACAGCACACCTGATTTAAATATTGAGGAGAAGTTCCCTAGGTAGACAAATAGGAGAATGCTTTTCAGTCAAAAGTACAGGCATACTTTGTTGTATTGTACTTGGCTTTATTGCACTTCACATATGTTGCATTTTATGTAAATTGAAGGCAAAACCCTCCACCAGCAAAAAGATTACAACACTCGCTCTATTGCTGTAGTTTGGAACCAAACCTGCAATGTCTCTGTAGTTCACCAAACTGAGCTCCACATCTCTGAAGGTGCCAAAGTAGAGGCTGGGAGTCAGAGGTATTCTAAGATAGATCGTTGGGTAGCAGGGCAGGACAAAGTGACAGCTTTGGCTCACTGTTGGTGTCCCTCGTTTGGGCCATCATAATGCCAGGGTTCTTTTCCCAGCTTTACAAAAAGGTTCAGCATTCTGGAGAAAGGGGCTGCGCAAAGATGATTAAAGAGTCTGGAGAGCAAAGATATTTTTGAAAGGTATTGGGGGTCAGAGGACCTTCAGCTGAAGGAGCTAGAAGACTCTCCTTGTCTCAGGACCCCATGCTTTTATTAAACACAATTTGTCCCAAGACTAGGTGGAAATATACACTTCAAAGGATAAGGTATTCAAAGGGTTTATAGAATCATTGTCAGTTTGTGGAATAGCCTACAGCTGTTCAAGTGTTTGGCCAACAGGAAGCAATAAAATGCCCTGAGCTGTCTGACAGTTAACAATTTTCCTATTCAGGTTTTGGGGAAGTGCCCTTAAGCCATTTCCAACAGGTAAATTACATATGTGGCTCACCCTTGTTGAGCCCCCCAAGTCCCATCAACCTTTTGATGGAACTCTTGTAATTATTACATGCTGGAATTGGTTCTTGGCAGCTCATCCTCCTTCAACAGTCTAGAATTCCATAATGAGGGGATGAAGACCAAGAGGAGAAAGAGATGAACCAAGAGAAGGAGAAAGATACAGGCAGTGACTTGCTCAGAGTTTCTTTGAAGATTAATGAGCAGATAATTCTTTCCTGCTTTTAGTCTCTGTGATTTGAACATCCAATACTGCTTGGTTCTGACATCTTATCCATCCTCAAACAACTTTCTGTTAGTTACATGTGACAGATAAATATCTATACTAATAAAAAGGTTAATATGCTAATTAGACTAGACATCTTCCAGACAAAGCCATGATGGCAGGGGCTAAGGCAGAGGCAGCTACAAGCGATTAGGCTGGCAAAGGAGAACAGTTAAGTGGTAATCAGGCTATCAGGGGGAAAAAGTTAGGGGCAATCAGGCCAGAAGAGGCGGGTGGCCAGGAGGCGATAAGGACAGCAGGGACAAGAAACTGAGAGCAATTAGGGGTGATCAGGTCAGCAGAGGAGGGCAGTTAGGGCCATCAGGCAGGCTGGAGAGGGCAATTAGAGGCCAATCAGGATAGCAGGGGAGGGCAATTAGGGGGCAATCAGGCCAGCAGGGGAGGACGGTCAGGAGGTGATAAGGTCAGCAGAGGAGAGCATTTGAGGGCAGTTAGGGGCAATCAGGCAGGCAAGAGAGGGCAGTTAAGGTGATCAGGTCAGTAAAGGAAGGTAATTAGGGGCAATCAGGCTGGCAAGGGAAGGCAGTTAGGGGGTGATCAGGTTAGCAGGGGAGTAGTTAAGGTCAATCAGGCCATCAGGAAAGCAGTTAGGGGGAGATCAGGCTCACAGGGGAGCAGTTAGGGAGTGATCAAGACAGCAGGGAAGCAGTTAGGGGAGCAGTTAGGGGGTGATCAGGCTGGCAGGAAGAGGCAGGCAAGGGTGATCAGATCAGCAGGGGAGGGCAGTTAGGGGTGATCAGGCCTGCAGGGGAGGGGAATTAGGGGCACTTGAACCAGGGAGGAGGGCAGTTAGGGGTGACTAGGCTGGTAAGGAAGGGAAGTTAGGGCCAATCAGGCTGGCAGGAGAGCAGCTGTCGATCAAGCTGGCAGGGGAGTGGTTAGGGGATAATCAGACAGGCAGGCAGAAGAGGTTAGGGGCATTAGGCAGGCAGGCAGGCAAGCACTTGGGAGCCAGCAGTCCTGGATTGTGAGAGGGATGTTCAACTACCCATTTAGGCCCAATCCCATTGGACAGTTGGTCATCCCTCGAGGAGTCCCAGATTGGAGAGGGTCCAGGCTGAACTGAGGGACATACACCCCTTGCATGAATTTTGTACACCAGACCCCTAGTCTATAATAATAAAAGCACAATATGAAAATTGGCTGAACAGTGGAACAACCTTCCAGATAATCTTCTGGGTAAAGCCAGTGCTGCTAATGCTGGGGCAACCAGGACTGTAAAGGCCTACTCTTGCATGAATTTCATGGGCCTCTAGTTAATTCATAAAAGCCAGAACACCCCTGAAATGCCCCTCTCTGTCAGTCCAATGGCCCCCAACTGCTCTCCCCTGACAACCTGATGGCCCCCAACTGTCCTCTCCTGCAAGCCTGGTTGCCCCAACTGTCCTCCCCTGCCAGCCTGATGACCTCCTACTACCTTCTCCTGCCAGCCTGGTCTCCCCCAACTGCTCTTCCCTGCCACCCTGGTTTCCCCTAACTGCCCTCCACTGCAGGCCTAGTCAGTGCCATCTGCCCCCTCTATCCCCTGCTGGCACAATTGAGCCCAACTGCCATCCCCTACAGGCCTGTTCACCCCTAACTGGACTCCCCTGCCGACCTGATTGATCACTAACAACTGCCCTCCCCTGCCAGCCATCTTGTGACAGTCATGTAAGGGTGTGATGCCACCTAGGCTTTTATTATATAGGATATGTATATTAACACCTTTTAACAATGATACGCTGCTGAAAAATCACAGTAAGAAAATTCAGTAAATATGGCATTTGTTGTTGCTATTACTATGGCTGATATTACAAAAAGTGGATCCACAAGTAGGTGGAGCCCCATATTTGAGTGGTTGACTCAGAGGACAGCCAACATCCTTATTTTCTGAATGTGTTTCTATAGTTGAGAGGTGATTCAGCTTAAATATTTAATCTTATTCAGGCATGAGAGGCTACATTGTGAGATTCCAGTGAGAAGCAAGTAAAATGAGAAATGGAAGGAGTAACTACAAAGAGGCAAACTCCTTTCCCAAGGTTCTCTCCTCTTTTGCAGGGAGATGCTGCCCCTCAGAGGCAAAGGTCTTCACAGGTAACAAAGCCCCTGGTGAAGCATCCATCTTATATAAAAACTGCTGTTTAAAATTTTAACCTTGCTATTGGCTTCTGTAAATGTTTGCTTGCTTAAATAATAAGGAAAATGAGACTATTCTACCTTCAGAGAGGCCATTAAACCTTTCCTGGACAAAATTATCAGTGCTGGCACCAGGCCAGGTCTTTGGTTGAGGTCTCAAGGCCGCAGCACATAGGGGCCCTTTAAGAACTTGCAAAGGGGCGGAAACATTCCATATTTGGGAGACAAAGAAGGTTAAAAACATATAAATACAGAAAATTTCTGCATGTTGGGGCCCAGAATTTGAGAAACATTTTCCTCTGTACCCGCACGTAATAAATGTAACTCCAAACTCTCTGAGCATGGTTTGATTATTCCAATTTTCTGTAACACTGGGAGAAAATGAGTTCCCTCCTTAATGAATACCTTTTCATCTTTCTTTTCCCTGTCTGATCTACTGTCTAATAACTAATTCCTTTTGTTCATTAGCTGTGATTCTTTTTCTATGTGAAATTGCATATACCCAGGAGGATGTAGGACTCTAAAAGGGACTCTAGCAGTAAAGGCTTTCTGTTCCTAGAGGCCTGGTGTAGAATGACAGATGACAGGGTCCTCCCTTGGAGAGACCTTCGAATTGTATAAGATAACTCATCCATGAAGAAAATTAGAAAATAAAGTCAAACTAAGTATCTCAAATTTAATAGGGCTCCTGTAATTGGTTTCAAAAGACCACTAAGACTTCATATAAATCTAAGAGAAAGAATCATGAAGCGTCTCAAGAACAGTGTGACATTAAGGCTGAAGAAAAATCCTCAGGCTGGGAGGGAAGGTCAGTGTTCTGCTGTCACCCTGACAGTAAGGGCTCATCAACATAACTACACCCCCTGGGCTCATGAAAATGTATCAAGTAGGTTAAAGTTAGTCTTCGGAAGACTGAAACGTAAAAGGGCTTTTTCCTAGAAAAAGGTTATTTCCAGGTTTAAAAAAAAAGTTTAAGTAGATTAGATGACAGTTAAAACTATATCTGTGCAAAACAAAATTGAAAACATATACATTATGATACAAAGTAATGAAATTATTAATAAAAAAATGTGGGAACCTTTCATGTCCCGCATGGTTCAGAGTTCAGGCTCTGGAGGAGGCTGCACACAAATGAAAAGAGGGACTAGAAAAGTATTAATTTGGCGATATTGGGGGGCCAGGCGGGAATCTTCCTCTCGTGAGAAGACTACCACCTTCCTTTGGCCTTTCCATCCCTTTTATTCAGGTTTGGGGTACACCCTTTTCCCTGAAGCAGGCAATTCTAGTAACAAGTAGATTATCTTATCAGTAAGAATTTACGTAATTAGTTGGAGGGGAAGTTGCTTTTGCTACCACTGTCTCAATTAGATAGGGGATGGCTGGCTCTGACCTTTCAGAGCTTCAAGGTTGACCAGCCTTCCAGGTTCCTTGTCCACACTTTCTATTAGTGAGACAATTATTGGTTTCTGGCAAAAAATTAAACAGAATGTCTATTATTTTTATTGATCCCTCTTAGTTATAAAATTAAAAATAGGGATAGGCAGCCCAGCTGATGTGGCTCAGTAGCTGAGCGTTGATCAGGAGGTCACAAGTTCAGTTCCCAGTCAGGGCACATGCCTGGGTTCCAAAGACTACAAAATGATTAACAGAGTTTTCCTGTTGGTAACCTCTCTGCTAGAAACCAATCAGGAAATGAGTATGGGTGATCCTGGTTTTGTAGTTCTGAGATGCTTAAATTTCAGTCTAGTTAAATTAAGACTAGTCTCTCAACAACAAGGTGCAAATTTTAGTTATAATAGTATATTATCTGCGAGTAATTACATTGTACCAACTTCGCTGTCCTCAAAGCAGTAGAAACATAACAGATGTGCATCATGATCAGCAGCCAATCACATGAATTCTGTCTCTATGCATCTGTTATTCAATTTACACAGTCCAGCAAAGTATATAGTTGTTTCATTGTCTCTCAGTGATAAACTCATATGACATTTTACAAAAATGGATGACTGAAAGATGGAATTGTACAATAAAGCTGAAATTGCCAAGAGAGGTAAAGTGATATTCTAGGAGTGAAATTGGGTGTGATGGAATGTTGATAAAGCTGAAATTCTGGAGACTCTAGGTATGCAGTCAGAGGAGTTTTGTGAAGGTGAACTGACAACATAAATGAAGAAAGTAGCTGTAACACAAAAGGTGAAAAAAGTGTGCCAGGTGAAGTGATACCAGCAAAACTCATTAAAGGATTCCTCAGGTATTTCATAATACCAAATCACAAAGAATATAATCTTACAAGCAAAAATAAGTTGTCAAATTGTATTCCTGGAAGCTGGGACCTATTATATGAGTGATTTGTTAGACTTTCAGGAAATTAGAACCTGAAAAATTAAGTATAAGTTCAAAATATTAGTTCAGAGATTGTAGTTGTGTCTTGCATAAGTTAACTTTATCCTCTAAAGTTTACTATCTTGCTGCAGTAATGCTTAGTAAGTTACTGGTCTGGTAAT
This sequence comes from Lasiurus borealis, assembly GCA_004026805.1. Lineage (NCBI taxonomy): Eukaryota > Metazoa > Chordata > Mammalia > Chiroptera > Vespertilionidae > Lasiurus > Lasiurus borealis. The sequence continues at coordinate 23,836 of PVJN01020360.1, read as the reverse complement.
AATATTTAATTTCTTCTTGTTGCTGTTAATCCTCACCTGAGGATATTTTTTCCATTGATTTTTGGGGGGAGGGGTTAGGGGGTAGGGGAGAGTGGAAGAGAGAGAGAAAAAGACAAAGAGAAACAAAGTGATTGGTTGCCTCTTGCACACACCCAATCAGAGCCCAGGCCAGAAAGGAGCCTGCAGCTGAGTACCTGGGATTGACTAGAATTGAATCCAGGACTTTTGGTCCACAGGCCTAAATTCTACCCACGGAGCCAAACTGCCTAGGGCTGCTAATAATATTTAAATTATTGTCTCTTTTCCTGAAAGGTGTAATACTTGTGTATTTTCTTTCTGAAGCTGAAAATGGATATTTGGCTTTTCTCCCAGGTTTATTAGGGTTAAAAGGAAGGAAGAGAGGAGAAAGAGAAGAAGATAGGAAAAGGGAGAGGAGGAGGACAAAGAGCAAGAAGAAGAGGTGACAAGACAGGAGAAGAAGAGGTGTAGCTCTGCTCCTCCCATCCATCTCCCCTCCATACTGTTCTATATAATGTCTTTCTTTCCTTAGGGATTTAATTCTTCTCTGTCTTTGTCATTTTACACGTTCTTATTTCATATTGTCTTTCAGATAGTCTTTCTATTATCCGAAGCTCATGGCCACTGAATCCTGCTGCTTGTTGTAAGTACTAACCCTCATGCATGGTAAATTTTCTCATGTGTGTTTTGATTATTAGCTCATCTGTAGCAGGGCCTGATTTTTTCCTGAGAGAACCCACTGTGCACTGGGTGGAAAAGAGTCCTTGTGGTAGATTCATTCTCTCTTAACTTTTGCCAAGAATCTTGGGGTGTTATTGCTCTTTGACACATTTCTATGCTAAGTTCTCAGCTTGGGGTTGACTCTTACAATTCTACACTCACTTCCTAGGAAATACTATCCAGTTCAGTCATTTTAAATGTCTACATATGTCAATGACTACCAAATTGAGATCTTATTATCTGGTTTCTTCCACACCCTCCCCAAGACCGCAGACACATATATTCAACTGCCTACTCAACAGCTCTACTTGAATGTCAAACTTAATATGCTCCAAACAAAGCTCTACATTTGGTGCCAATAGTAACAGAATAGATTGTTCAGTATATGCCTGTGGTAGGCCTTTGCCAAGCCTGGTGATGTAACAGAAAATAGAACAGAAAAGTAAATCACTATGGCATAGCAAAATCTTCTTTATGGAGTAAGCAGACATTTGAATATGAAGGTAAGCCTTCCCCAAGTCTAATAGTATGAGATAGTAAAACCATAGTTCTCTATGTTGACCACCAAATTTTAAGTACAGCTTCATGAGGGATCTCAAATTAGAGACTTACTATTTCTCTATCTTTATAGAAAAAAATCTCAAAACCAGCAGATTAAATAAGGAAATGATGCCTAACTACATGGAGAAGGGCAGAAATTCCTGAAGTCTGCTTTTTCTTTCTTCTAGGCTAATTACATTGAACTTGGAAAGAAATGAGTCATTAGTGTATAAAATTGGGCTAGTCTATTGGCTTTCAGATTTGGGATCCAGATTCTAGTTTTCTTTAAGTTGAATATCTTAGAAAATCATAATCAGAGGAGGTCAACTGCTGCTCAGAGATGGAGAAAGGCAGGAAACAGAAATGTACTTGACCTTAGAAGGCTCATATCCAGGACTCCATGCAGGTACTTGGGTTACTCCATGTAGATCACATGTTTGTGGCAGGGGAAGGAAACAGCAGTTCCTTAAAGGGAATGTGATTGTCATAGATGTGGGACTGGTATTTAGGAGGTGGGAGGTTAATCACATGTGCCCAGGGAGGACTTCAGAAGACACTGTCACACATCTATCTACGAGGATTCTGTGAAGAGCCTGTCCACAAGGACAGGGCTTGGGTTTGCTCCTTGGCCTCTGGTTGGCTTCTTTAATAGTAGGGTGTATACCCTACAAATTTATGAGCATTTGTGGACATTATTTCCACTTTTCTTTGTTTTTCTGTGCTTAAGACCCTGGGCAATTTCTATTGACCATTCATGATTCTGAGACTGGTTAGTAAAAAGCTCAGAATATTCTTTGACAAATGGAGTGAGGAAACTGAGACAGAGAGTTACATTACATGGCTGAGCAATTTACAGCCAGATGATAAATAAATCACAAAGTCTTATCTTCCCTAACCAAAAACACATAGGAACATGTGGTTTACACATTCCAGACCATGCATTTGCTCCTCTCTGCTCTGGCAAATTCGAATTGCTTTTTTCAACAAATTTTCTATGAGTGTTCCTGTTTTATTTTTACATACCCATGTCCAGAGGAACATGATGGTACCAATTCCTGAACCTTTGGTTCTACAATATGAATGAGGTAATTTATCATCTTTTCCTACTCCCAGTTTAGGACTAAGCTTTCTCCTATCTGCTGATTTTGTCATCATTTCCCCCATTTGCTACTCAATTTAAGCAGCTTTCTGAACTGTTTCCTGTTTACAATTTTCTCCAGTGTGTAAGTCTTATAAACAAGACTTTCAGCCTGCTCAGTGTGGCTCAGTGGTTGTGCATCAACTCATAAACCAAGAGGTCACAGTTTGATTCCCAGTCAGGGCACATGCCTGGGTTGTAGGCTTGATCCATAGTAGGGGGTGTGCAGAGGCAGCCTATTAATGATTCTTTCACATCATTGATATTTCTATTGCTCTTTCCCCCCTCTCCTTTCTTCTCTCTGAAGTCAATTTTAAAAAAGAAATAAAAATCCTATCTAATAAAACAATAATATCCAAATTATCCATCACTCTGCTATACCCACAAGCCATGACCACCAGCCAATTAGGAGCAAATATGCAAATTAACCCAACAAAGATGGCTGCAGCCACAGAGTGAGCAGGAGACTTGGGTTTCCCTGACAATGGAGGAAGCCAAGCTTTTTGCACATCCTGGCCAGCTCAAGCCTTCACTCAAGGCTACAAAGTTTCAATTATAGAAGATAAATAAATCCCAACAAAAATGACAGCAACAATGTAGCTGGAGAGAGCAGGAGGCTTGGGAGCAATTGAGCAATCCAAGCTTCTTCAGTCCTGGCTTGCGTTAGCCTCCGCTCAAGGCTACAAAGTTTCAATTGTAGAAGATAAATAAATCTCGGATACCATGGCCTCTGCTTGGGTGGCCAAGGTCGTGGCTGGCCTGCAAACAACCACAGGACCCTTGCCCAGGCCGCACCATGCCCAAGGGAACCCCCACCCTGATCTGGGACACTCTTCAGGGATAACCAGCCAGCCCCACCCATACACCAGGCCTCTATTCTATCTTATAAGAGTAATATGCAAATTGACCATCACTCCAACACACAAGATGGCTGTTTCCATGTGGTCAAAGATGGCTGCCTCCCTGTGGACACACGACAGCCACCACAAGATGGCCAGCAGGGGAGGATAAGTTGGGATGGATCAGGCCTATAGGGAAATGCAGTTGTAGGTGAGCAGGCCAGCAGGGGAGGGTGGTTGGGAGGGATCAGGCCTGCAAGGGTGGGCAGTTGGGGATGATCAAGGCTGTAGGAAAGGGAAGTTAGGGGTGACCAGGCTGGCAGAGGAGGGAAGTTAGAGGTGACTGGGCCTGCAGGGAAGGGCAGTTGCGGGGGGGACCCAGGCCTGCAGGAGAGCAGTTATGGGGGGCCAGGCCTTCAGAGGATGGAATTTAGGGGCAAATAGGCTGGTAGGGAAGCAGTTAGGCATCAATCAGGCTGGCAGGGAGTGGTTAGGGGGTGATCAAGCTGGCAGGCAGAAGCGGTTAGGGGCAATCAGGAAGGCAGGCTGGTGAGAAGTTGGGAGCCAGCAGTCTTGGATTGGGAGAGGGATGTCTGACTGCTTGTTTAGGGTCAGGACTAAACAGGCAGTCGGACATCTCTTAAGGGGTCCCAGATGGAAGAGGGTGCAGGCTGGGTTGAGGGACACACATCCTCATGCACAATTTTTGTGCGGTGTGCCTCTAGTATCTATATAAAAGGAAGGATGGAAGGAAGGAAGGAGCTCAGTCCAGAGCACTGGGAGGGAGGATGACAACTGAGTTTACCACAGTACCATATTGTCCAAGAACTAGGTTTTAAAGTATATTTAGCATTAAACCTAATAGAATCATGTTTCATTTTAGCTAGCAAAAGGACAGCTAGACCCAGGACCTAGGGTTTTCTTTTAATCCACTAATAGAGAGACATCAGATTATATAGATTATATAGAAAGGTAAATCATATAAGGAATACGGAGACTAGACTGGATCAACTACAATTTAAGCAAATAAATTCCATTTTCTACTATATTCTGTAGATTGAAAAAACACTGCAAAATTGTATTTGCTTTGCAATAGAAAGGAGATTAGTAAACATGTAAGAAACATTGAACATCTCAGGGCCCTGGCCAGGTAGCTCAGTTGGTTAGAGCATCTTTCCAACATGCCAAGGTTTAGGTTCCATCCTTGGTCAGGACACATACAAGAATCAAACTATGGGAGAGAAACCAAGATGGCAGCATAGGTGAACACCTAAACTGCTGCCTCACACAACAATTTCCAAATTACAACTAAAAGACAGAATGGACACCATCCGAAACCACAGGACAGCTGGCTGAAGTAAACTAGAAGTATAGAGAGGGATTCATGAAGACTCAGAGAAGCTGTAAAAAGCTGAGGTACATAGATATGCTCGTGGAGAGGACATGTGGGGAAGGGTCTGGCTGGCTTCCTCTAGCAGGAGGGAGATGGAAAATCCCAACTGCTCTGAACCCCACTTCTGACTACACTGAACTCCAGTTCCGGTCGAGACTCATATGGGGGAATCTGAACTGTTGTTAAAAGGAAAGAATGCAGCAAAACTTAGGGGAGCTGTGGAAGACAGAGGTCTGGGGGCACTCAAAAGTACATGCGAAAGTGCGCACACAGAGTGCTAACTGCTGATTATGCCGCTGGCTTTCTCTAGTGGGAGGAAAACAGAACCTCCCAACAGTACTGAAATCCAGGTCCTACTGCACTGAACCCCAGTTTTGGGTGACACCCTGGTGGCCCAGATTCATATGGGTCCCTACAGCACATGGAAATTCAGGGGAGCCAGAAAGAAAGGGGTCTGGAGGCTCTCACACACATGAAAGGCAGAAGTCTGGAGGCACGCCCATGTGCACACAGAAAGGGCTGCAGAGATTACCCAGAGGCACTGAGATCCAGGGGCTACTGTGTAGGGCAGGGCTGATGGGAACCTAAGGCTGTCTGCTCGGCCCTGAGACTCCACCGCATCCAAGCCCAGCACAGAGGCTCTTGAAATCTTGCAAGTCTTAAGGCTGAGTCCAGCACAGTTCTTTGGGTGCAGACAAAGCTGATCCTCACAACCAATTGGCTTGGAAGTCAGTTCCTCCCAGTGATACCAACAACCATCAAGAATTAACTACAGCTAAAACCGGTTTGGCTCAGTGGATAGAGTGTCCGTCTGAGGACTGAAGGGTCCCAGGTTCAATTCTGGTCAAGGGCATGTGCCTTGGTTGCAGGTACATCCCCAGTAGGTGGCATGCAAGAGGCAGCTAACTGTCTCTCTCTCATCGATGTTTCTAACTCTCTATCCCTTTCCCTTCCTCTCTGTAAAAAAAAATCAATAAAAATATATTTAAAAAAAAAAGAATTAACTACAACAAGACTGTATATATAGTCCACAAAAGGGTACACCAAGACTGTCCACCTCAGATAACTGGGGAGGCAGAGCTACTTGGCCATATAGGACACCTAGCACACAAAGCTACTCTACCAACTCAGGGAAGCAGCAAAATATGCAGGGACAAAAGAACAGATCACAAAAGAAAGAAATGGAGGAAAACAAATGACTGATATAGAGTTCAAAACCACAGTTATAAGGCTTTTTCAAGAATTTCCTAGAAAAGATGGATAAATTTAGTGAGACCTGAGAGGAGATAAAAAAAGACCAACTAGAGATGAAAAAGGACCAACTAGAAATTAAACATACACTGACTGAAATAAAAAATATTATATGGAGACCTAATGGCAGACTAAAGGAAGGCAAGAATCAAGTCAAATATTTGAAATACAAAGAAGCAGAAAACACTCAACTGGAAAAGAAAAAATGAAAAAAGACCCAATAATGTGAATATAGTGTAAGGATCCTCTGGGACAACTTCAAGTGTGCCAACATCAGAATTATGGAGGTGCCAGAAGAGAGAGAGCAAGATACTAAAAACCTATTTGAAGAAATAATGACTGAAAACTTCCCCCACCTGGTGAAAGAAATAGACTTACAAGTCTAGGAAGTGCACAGAAGCCCAAACAAAAGGAATCCAAGGAGGACTACACCAAGACACATCATAATTAAAATGCCAAAAGCAAAAGACAAAGAGAGAATATTAAAAGCAGCAAGAGAAAAACAGTTCATTACCTACAAGGGACACCCATTCGATTGTCAGCTGATTTCTCAACAGAAACTGTGCAAGCCAGATGGGAGTGGTAAGAAATATTCAAAGTGATGAATAGCAAGAACCTACAACCAAGATTACTCTACCTGTCAAAGCTACCATTCAGAATTGAAGGTCAGATAAAGAGTTTCACAGATAAGAGAAAACTAAAGGAGTTCATCAGCACCAAACCAGTATTATATGAAATGCTGAAAGGTATTCTTTAAAAAGAGGAAGAAGAAAACGGTAAAGGTAAAAATTATGAACAACAAATACTTATCTATCAACAAGTGAATCTAAAAATCAAGTGAACTGAAAATCTGATGAACAGAATAAATGGGTGAATATAATAGAATCAGGGGCATAGAAAGGGAGCGGACTGATAATTCTCAGGGGGAAAGAGGTGAAGAAGGGTGCAGAGACAATCTGGACAAAAATCATACACCTATGGATGAGGACAATGGGGAGGAGGTAAGAGCAGAGGGTGGTGTGGGATCCAGGTGGAGGGAAGCTTTGGGGGAAAAAAGAGGAACAATTGTAATAATCTGAACAATAAAGATTTATTTTTTTAAAAAGGTATAAAACTATGAATGCATAAATAAGTGGAGCAACAAATCTCTCTCTCTCTCTCTCTCTCTCTCTCTCTCTCTCTCTCTCTCTCTCTCAAATCAATCAATCCTATGTACTAAAGGGCTAATATGCTAATTAGACCAATAGCAGCATGACCGTCCAGAACAACCTTCCAGAATGACTTTCTGGAATGACCAGCGGGCAGCGTTGTGGGGCCTTGAGGCCGCAAGGCAGCCAGGGCTGCAAGGGCCAAGTCCCTTGCATGATATGATATTCATGCATAGGATCTATACTAAATAAATACAATAAAATAAAACATTTCAGAAAAATTTTTGGTGTTTCTTATTGAACCTAAACAGAGACAGAGCCTCATCCTATATAATAAAAGACTAATATGCACATAGACCGAACAGCAGAATAACTGAACAACCAATCCCTATGATGTGTGCAGACCACCAGGGAATGCATGCAGAACATGGCGGGCATCGGTTATGGTGGGATGGTGGAGTAGGTGAGCGGGGCACCAGACCAAGGCAGAGCACTGATCGCTGTCATCTGGGCAAGCCTCTGGTCGTTACTGAAAATTTTTTACTCCCATGTGCCTCAGTCCTGCCGGGTGCTCCCACCTGCTGCAGGCACCAGCTCAGCTCACACCCGCAGCTGGTGCCAAAGCCGCTGCTGGCACCCACTGCCAGTGCGTGGCGCCAGTCCTGATTGCTCAGCTCTGTGGGTTGGTGTGAGTGGCAGCTGCTGACCCTAATAATTCCTGAGGGCTTCCCCACCTCTCCCTGTCTCTGAGGAGCAATCAAGGCAGCAGCCACCACTCGCACTGACTGATGGTGCCCTGCCCCACTTGCATCCACTCCTGGCACCAGCCCCAATCACTTCTTGTTGTCAATGGGTGCGAGTGGAGGCGGCATAAGTGGGACTGCTGGCAGACTGGGGGCCAGGGGCCATGGCAGAAGGGGCCAGGCAGAGCTGCGAGGCATGGACTGAGACCAGCCCCTGTGCCCACTGCAGCCTTGTGGTCCACAGTTCCCTTTAAGGTGCACATATTTGTGCACTGGGCCCCTAGTAAGTTATAATTAAATAAGACCTTTTCTCCACCAGTATGTTCTCCTTATTCCTGATATCACCAGACTGTCCTTAACCTATAGTGGAGGACAATGACCTGCCTAGTACTTTGAAATTTTCAAGTACTTGACATATTGGTTTCTTGCCCTTAAGACCTATTAAATAACATTGTTACATATGTAATTAATTTTATTTAGATCAAGTGTAAGTTAAAAATTTAAAAATTACTTTTCAAAGGGATCTTAAATGAAAAGAAAAACAAAAACCTTCATCAAGGAGACATTACCCCATGACTGTCTTCTCCCTTAAGGGGAGAGTCAAAGGCCTTCCCAAACAGAGACCTCAGAGAGCACCAGTTAAAGTCTTATGATATAATCAGAAATAGTTTTAATCAGGAGCAACTGACAGTATTTATCTGGTTAGTCACAGAGCTGTGGCCTATCATTCAGAATTCGAAACTGACGACAAGATCTAATTTGCCTCTGCTATGGTCTGGCTAATGACTATAGATTTTGGTAGACCTAAAATAGTATATCCCAAATTGTTAGAAATTTCAGGTGGAATATATTGACACACAGTATTTATATTAATAGTTATGTAATTGATTTCATCCGTATTGGAAAAATACAACAAATTAAACCTGATTTCACTCAAGGGAAGTAAATGCAAATTGACTTTTTAAAAATTCAGAAAATAATTCAGATGATACTCAAATGTGGCAAAAAAAATGACAGAACCTAGATAACTGAAGATCAGCTGAATTTATACCAAGGAAGTAAGGTCTTTAATTTTCTGCTTTACTTCTATCTATTGCACCCCAGTTTCAGATGTACAAACTGAATTTAAGGACTCCTCCACCCAGCCCATGCTCCAGGCCTCATTTCAAATTTGGGCATGTTCACCATACAAAATTCACAGATAACATCAGCAGAAGTAACAAGACTATAGCAACTAATGGGGAAGTGAACAGGAGGAAATGCCCTCCTTCATTGAACTTTGTTTCTTAATGTAGTAGAGTTAAGATAAATTATAGGTATTTTATTTTTAAAATGTTCCCTATCATTTTCAAAGCATTGCTTGTACAATAAAAAATAAGATTAAATTTTACAAGTAATTGTAATTTGTATTATAGTCCAAATAGTTTAAAACTGCTCCTTGTTAAAAGCATATAACTCATTACTACTGCAGTAATTAAATGAAGGCTCATAAGTCTAGGAAATAAAAATGGTCATATAAGCTGTAGGGAACATCAAGATGTGTCCTTTTTGACTATAAATAGCAAGGAAAAATACACTTTTTAAAATAAATTAAAATAGCCCTAATTGCTTTGGCTTAATAGATAGAATGTTGGCCTAAGGACTGAAAGGTCCTGGATTCAATTACAGTCAGGGGCACATGCCTGGGTTGAGAGCTAGTGTGGGACATGCAGGAGGCAGCCGATCAATCATCATTGATGTTTCTATCTCTCTCCCCTCTCCTTTCCTTTCTGAAGTCAATAAAAATAACAAGAAAAAGGAAATTAAGAGTATCATCATTATAAATCACTATAGGAAATATATAATATCCATTCTTTCAGTTATTCACTAATTTATTAAAACATATTTGAGTACTTATATTCAATGGGAAAATTTTGCTACAATCTTTTCACAGCAAGGTTTCAGGAATCTGTAGAAGGGGCTGATGCATAAATGGATAGAGACTAGACAAGAAATATAAATTTGGAAGGCATGGGGAACCAGGTGGAAACCAGCTCTCTAGTGGAGTAGCTCCCCAAATCTCTGGACCCACGGCTTTTTATTTACTGGAAAACACATTGACCCTTTAAGAATGCAAACAGACATATCAAAGGTAAAGTTTGGTAAACAGGAAAAGATTTTCAGGTTAGGGGAAATAATGATAGCTGTTCAGCAGCAGGTAATAATATGTAGATTTTCAGCCCCGCTAAAAATGTCTATCAGCCTTCTGATGAACTTCTCACATTTATTATGCTAATTCTTCTTCTTAGCTTCCAGCATATCCTCATTTTTTGATTTAATAAATTTAACATGAATGTAGAGCTTTTAAGATTTTTAAATTCAATGGAAAGCATTGAGTTCTTTCATGTCCTTTTAAATTGCTGCCAGACATCAAAGGAATCAATCTGCAGGCATCTCCTTTCTGGGCCAACAGTTCTTTGAGTCCCTTCCCAATCACTGCCCCCAGTGACATATCAGCAAAGATATTCCAGTTCTGGATGTTAGACAAATGGTGAACAATGGTCATCCAAGTTCAACCTTCTTTGGCTTGGTCCAGGGAAACCTGCAGGATGCACGGCTGATAACTGCTATCATGGCAAGTCATCTTTACCATCCCCTATCTCTGGACTGTTTTTCCTCAGTCTTTTCAGCATGTTGCTTGGGGCCATCACTATCTGTGGCTGGAATAGTCTGGTCAATTCCTCTTCGGATCCATTGTTGCAGAAATCCACACAGGCTTGGAGGAGTTTTCTGGAAATACACAAACATATTCTCAATCAAAGGTTAATAAAGGGAGCTTTCTATAAACCAGACTCTTGGGATCTTTCATTTTGCCAAATCATTTTCCTTTGGCTTATTCTGACACCCTGGGTGTCTTGCCATCAGCATTACACATGAAAAAGAAATTTAAGTGAAAAAAAAATTTTTTTTAATTCTTTTTTCTTTTTATTGAAAAAATTTTTAGAAAATGGCATTTAATAAAAGAAACAAATCAGCAAATCAACAGGGATATACTAGTGAAAAGCATAGACAATATAAAACTAAAAATGTCATTGGCTTCTTTAATTGGTTAAGAGCACACAAAATGTAACTGGCAGAGGGTCTATTTTAAACAAATTAAAAAGCTGGGTTTTTTTTTCCCCAATTCACCTCATCAGATATATACACACCACAAAAAAAAAAAAAAAATGGGTGTGTGAAGATGTATATAAGGATACAATTAAAGCAGCTATTGAAACAGGAATTAACAACAGCTTGACAATTTTAAAAACTGAGTCTTAATACACTGCACGGCACAAAGTTATACTATTCTGCTAGATATGAAGGAGAAAGTCTGTTCAGTTTTTAGCAAAAATGCTTCTCCAGAAAAGCAAATGAAAGTGTAATCAGCAGACCAAGGAAGCTACAGCTAGATATCAAAGCTATAATTTCTCATATCTCAGATAGAAAATCCTATTTATCCAGAATGGACTAAATTTTAGGACAAAACAGTAACATTTAACATTTTTTTTTACATTGCTTCTTTCCTTCTCACCCATAATTTTGCATGATCTTGCAAAAAGATGGCTGCTTTTAGAATTGGCTATTTTATTTATTTTTTCTAAGGCAAGACTGTCATGAAGCCTTGATATTTCAGGCTCATAGGCATCCATGGCCAGTGTCCACTGTGGTCAAAAATCTTAGCAATGGACCTGGTGAATTCAGCTTCCCGTTGCTGCTTTGTTCTTCTATTGATGAAGGTCAGCTTCAGAGTGTATTTGTTATCAAACCTTTGAGACTGGAGGACAGTTGACAAATATCATCAGTATCCGTCTCTGTAGGATCTTTCCTGTGGGCCACGAGAAACATGCTCTTCTCCTTATATGAGGTATAAATGGCCAGGATCCCCATCATCACAAAATAGGATATGATGCATAATGCCAAAACAGGCTTGGACTCTGGAAAAGGGTGCATATAATCCCAAATCAAAGCCACTATGGCAAAGAAACAGGAGATGGTACAGATGGTGAGGCGACCATCAATTAGACCAAAATTCTCCATATACTTGTACTTTTCCAGAAATACCTTTTTGGCAGAATTTCCAAAGAATTTTTCACAGCTGATCCATCCCATTTGTCAATTTTTATAGGCTTATCATCAATCTTCCACTTATCCAACAAGCCGCTGCAGCCACTGCCTGTCCCACAGCTAGAGCCACCGCCAGTCCTACTACTGCCTCCGCCACCAACAGATCTCCCGCCCTGTCCAGCCACCGCCATCTTGTCTGCCTAAGTGTCTCTCTCCCACTCCCTAAGTGAAAAAATTTAAGTAATTAAGGTTTGATGTAATTTGCTCCCCTTTTTATTTTAATAAATATTAAGAGGCTTTTGGAAATCCTGCAATGCAGACTTGATAGCTTTTAATTCAATTCTTACTACAGAAGTATGACTACTCTGAATTCATTGCATGATAAGCAGCTTTTACTATGAGATGACCCATCAGTAAAAATTAGTTAATGCCAGGAACAGGCTCCTGCCTGGTACAACGAAGTTCCCCTAAATATTCAGTTATTTCAATTTTCCAATTTAAATCAGTCTGAAATAAGGCTTGTTTTCTAACTTCATTTGTCCTTGGCAGAGGATAGTAATGACACTAATTGAATTTCTGTTATCATTCTTTGAGTATATTTATATAAGCTTTGTTTAAGGAGGCAAAATGCAAATTATGTGCTTTTCTTTTATTTTTTTTAACATTTTATAAATCTTTATTGTTCAGATTATTACAATTATTCCTCTTTTTTCTCCCCATAGCTCGCCTCCACCTGGCTCCCCCCCCCACCCTCTGCCCTTAAACCCCCCCCCCCACCACCATTGTCCTCATCCATAGGTGTAAGATTTTTGTCCGGTCTCTCCCTGCACCTCTCTCATACTTTCCCCTGAAAATTGTCAGTCCACACCCTTTCTATGCCCCTGATCCTATTGTATTCACCAGTTTATTCTATTCATCAGATTTTTAATTCACTTGGTTTTTAGATTCACTTGTTGATAGATATGTATTTGTTGTCCATAATTTTAACCTTTACCTTTTTCTTCTTCTTCTTCCTCTTCTTAAAGAATACCTTTCAGCATTTCATATAATACTGGTTTGGTGCTGATGAACTCTTTTAACTTTTTCTTCTCTGTGAAGCTCTTTATCTGCCCTTCAATTCTGAATGCTAGCTTTGCTGGGTAGAGTGATCTTGGTTGTAGGTTCTTGCTATTCATCACTTTGAATATTTCTTACCACTCCTGTCTGGCCTGCATAGTTTCTGTTGAGAAATCAGTTGACAATCGAATGGGTGTTCCTCATAGGTAATTAACTTTTTTTCTTGCTACTTTTAATATTCTATCTTTCTCTTTTGCTTTTAGCATTTTTATTATGATGTGTCTTGGTGTGGTCCTCTTTGGATTCCTTTTGTTTGGGGTTTTGTGCACTTTCTGGCCTTGTAAGTCTATTTCTTTCACAAGGAGGGGTAAGATTTCAGTCATTATTTCTTCAAATAGGTTTTCAGTATCTTGCTCTCTCTCTTCTTTTGGCACCCACATAATTCTGATGTTGGTAACACTTGAAGTTGTCCCAAAGACTCCTTACACTATCTTCACATTATTGGATTATTTTTTCTTTTCCAGTTGAGTGTTTTTTGCTTCTTTGTATTTCAAATCTTTGACTTGATTCTTGTGTTCCTCTAGTCTGCTGTTAGGTCTCTGTATAATATTTTTTATTTCAGTCAGTGTATGTTTAATTTCTAGTTGGTCCTTTCTCATCTCCTCTTGGGTCTCGCTAAATTTATCCATTTTTTTCTAGGAAATTCTTCAAAAACTTTATAATTATGGTTTTGAACACTATATCCAGTCGTTTGTTTTCCTCCATTTCTTTTTTTTTGTGATCTGTTACTTTGTCTCTGCAAAATAACAGAGTTGGTAGAGTAGCTTTGTGTGCTAGGTATCCTTTATGGCCCAGTAGCTCCACCTCCCCAGTTACCTGAGGTGGAATCTGTTGGTGCACTCCTTTGTGGACTGTGTGTACAGCCTTGTTGTAGTTAAGTCTTGATTGTTGTTGGTATCACTGGGGGGAATTGACCTCCAAGCCAATTAGTTGTGAGGATCAGCTGTGTTAACACCGGGAGAACTTCTGTGCTCGACTCTGCCTTAAGACTTGCAAGACTGCAATGGCCTCTGTGCTGGGCTTGGATGGGGTGGAGTCTCAGGGCTAAGCAGACAGCCTTGGCTTCCCATCAGCCCCTGGTCTTAGTGTCCCTTGGTAATAGCTAAAGCCCTCTTTGTTCACAGACATTCACGCCTCTTGATCTCTGCCTTTCCATGCACTCCAGGGACCTGCATGAGTCTGAGTATCCAGAGTCTTGCTTGAAATTGGGATTCAGTGCAGTCCAACTTGTATTTCAATGCAGTTGGGAACTTCTGTCTTAGATGGGGTGGTGTCTCAGGGCTGAGCAGATTGCCTTGGCTTCCAGGCAGCCCCACCCTATGCAGCCCCTGGATCTCAAGTGTCTCTCAGTAATTTCTGCAGTCCTCTCTGTGTGCACCCACATTTGCCTCTAGACCTCTGCCTTTTCTGTTCCCTTGCGCTCTAGGACTTGTATGAGTCTGGGTCCCCAGGATCTCACCCGAAACTGGGATTCAGTGCAGTCACAAGTGGAGTTCAGTGCAGTTGGGATGCTCTGTCTTCTGCCCACTAGAGAAAGCCAGTGGCACAATCAGCAGCCCATCCTCTCTGCGCGCAGTGGTGTGTGTTCCCCCAGACCTCTGCCCTCTTGTGGCTCCCCCAAGTCTCTGTTCACTCCTCCCTTTTCATGACAGTCCAGACTTCCCTGTATGAGCCTTGCCTAGAACTAGGGTTCAGTGCAGTTGGGAGTCTCTGTGTCCATCCCACCAGAGGAAGCCAGCCAGACATTCTGCTGCTCACTCCCTCCACATGCACGTCTTTGTACCTCAGATTTTTGCAGCTCTTCTGAGTCTCTGAAAGCTCCTCTCTTTCCTTCTAGTTATAGAATTTCCACTCAGCCAGCTTTCCTGTGGTTCTGCATGATATCTGTTCTGTCTTCTAGTTGTAGTTTTGAAATTGATGTGTGAGGCAGCAGTCTAGGTGTTCACCTATGCCACCATCCTGGCTTCTCTGTGCTTTTCTTTTTGATGCCTAATACATTGACTTTTAACTATAGTTCTCCAGATACTTGAAGGGAATTTACGTTTATTTCCTCCAATAATAACTTCTAGGCCACATTTAGAGGCTTTCTTTTACAACTCCCTCCTCTCCCTCCCGCTCCCCCTCCAATGGTACAAAATAAATTGAACAAAAAAGTATGTCAAGTAAAATTTAAGTTTCCTTCTCTCATTTATGCACTCTCTCTGGAAGAAATGTGTCCTTCTAGGAATCTATAATAATAAAAGGGTAATATGCTAATTAGAATAGGAGACCTTCAGGACAAAGCCATGGTGACAGGGCTGAGGCAGTTTGGGTTAGAAGTGATCAGGCCAGGAGGGGAGGGCAGTTGGGGGTGATCAGGCTGGTGGGGAGGCAGTTAGGGGCGAGCAGGCCAGCAGCAGGGGGCAGTTGGGGGCACGCAGAATGGCAGGAGGGGGTAGTTGAGGGTAAACAGGTCAGCGGGGTGGCAGTTGGGAGTGAGAAGGCCAGCAGTAGGGGGCCGTTGGGGCAAGGAAGCCGGCAGGCAAAGTAGTTAGGGGCAATCAAGCAGGTAGACAGGTGAGCAGTTAGGAACCAGTGGTCCCAGATTGCGAGAGGGATGTCCAACTGTGCCCAAGGGGTCCCAGATTGGAAAGGGTGCAGGCTTGGCTGAGAGACACCCCTCCTCTCATGCACAAATTTTGTGCACCGGGCTCTAGTGTTTGAAATAATTATAGATAAGTTTCCTCCCTGCCTTCCCCAGACCTTCTCTCTCTCTCTCTCTCTCTCTCTCTCTCTCTCTTTCTCTCTCCTCAAACACACTAATGTGTTTGGAAAGGCCATGTGAGCACACGCTGAGAAGGTTCCAATTTGCCACCCAAGGAGAGAGCTCTCACTAGACATAGACCATGCTAAAAAAAAAAGCCGAAACCAGTTTGGCTTAGTGGATAGAACATAGGCCTGTGGACTGAAGGGTTCCAGGTTCGATTCTGGTTAAGGGCATGTATCTTAGTTGTGGGCACATCTCCAGTAGGGGGCATGCAGGAGTTAGCTGACCAATGTCTCTCTCTATCATTGATATTTCTAACTCTCTATCCCTCTCCCTTCCTCTCTGTAAAAAAATCAATAAAATATATTATATATATTCTATCTAATAAAAGAGTAATATACAAATTGACCATACCTCCGCTATACCCACAAGCCATGCTTACCAGCCAATCAGGAGTGAGTATGCAAATTAACCCGACCAAGATGCCTGTGATCACAGAGTGAGCAGATTTCCCCAGCATTGGAGGAAACCAAGCTTTCTGCCTGCCCTGTCCTGCCTTGGCCTCCAATTAAGGCTATCAAGATTCAATTATAGAAGAAAAATAAATCCCAACAAAAATGGGGGCAGCCACAGCAGAGTTAGAGAGAGCAAGAAGCTTGAGTTGCCCCTGGTGATGGAGGAAGCAAAGTTTCCACAGCCCTGGCCTCCCTTGGCCTCCGCTCAAGCCTACAAAGTTTCAATTATAGAAAATGAATAAATCCCAACTAAAATGGCTGTAGCCATGGAGCCAGCAGGAGGCTTGGCTCTGCTCAAGTCTACAAAGTTTCAACTATAAACTATTAAAAAAAAAAGCCAAAACTGGTTTGGCTCAGTAGATAGAGCATCCGTCTGCAGACTGAAGGGTCCCAGGTTCAATTCTGGTCGAGGACATGTACCTTGGTTGTGGGCACATCCCCAGTAGGGGGCATGCAAGAGGCAGCTGATAGATGTCTTTCTCATCGATGTTTCTAACTCTCTATTCCTCTCCCTTCCTCTCTGTAAAAAATCAATAAAATATATTTTTAAAAAGTTTCAACTATAAAAGATAAATAAATCCCAAATTCCCGGACCTCTGCTTGGGTCACTGGGAAACGTGGCCAACCTGCAAACCACCACAGGCCCCTCGCCCAGGCTGCCCGACTCCCCAAGAGAATCCCCACCCTATCTAATGCTCCTATGTAATAAAAGAATAATATGCAAATTGACCATTACTCCAACACAAGATGACTGACCCCATTTGGACACAAGATGGTGCCACAAGATGGCCAGCAGGGGAGGGCAATTGGGAGGGACCAGGTCTACAAGGGAGGGCAGTTGTGGGCAATCAGGCCAGCAGGGGAGGGCAATTGGGAGGGACCAGGCTTTCAAGGAAGAGCAGTTAAGGGAGATCATCATGCCTGCAGGGAAGGGCAGTTAGGGGTGAGTTGCAGGTAACCAAGCCATCAGAGCAGGGAAGTTGTGGGCAACAGGGCATGGAGGGAAGGGCAGTTGGTAGTGGTGGGGGACCCAGTCCTGCAGGGGAGAGCAGTTAAGGAGACCAGGCCTGCAGGGGAGGGAAATTAGGGATGACCAGGTCTGCAGGGGAGGGCAGTTAGGGGCAATCAGGCTGGAAAGGGAGCAGCTAGGCATCATTCAGGCTGGCAGGGGAGTGATTAGGGGGTGATCAGGCTGGCAGGCAGAATGGTTAGGGGAAATCAGGAAGACAAGTAGGCAAGCAGTTGGGAGGCAGCAGTTCTAGATTGTGAGAGGGATGTCCAACTGCCCGTTTAGGCCTGATAGGATTGCAACTAAACGGGCAGTCAGACATCCCTCAAGGAGTCCCAGATTGAAGAGGATGCAGGCTGGGCTAAGGGACACATACCCCCATTCATGAATTTAATACACTGGGCTTCTAGTATGTATATGAATATCATATATTCATTTTTAATACAAATAGGATGTTACTAAATGACATCTTGTTCTTCAATGAGCTTGTTGCATTTGCAATATATACTAAATATCTTTCCATATAGGTTCAAACAGATTTAGTAACCTCGTCATTCCATTGTATCAGGATCCAATCAGAATACCATGTTACCAAGCTATCATTCAGAATTGAAGGTCAGATAAAGAGCTTCACAGATAAGAAAAAGCTAAAGGAGTTCATCACTACCAAACCAGGATTATATGAAATGCTGAAGGGTATTTTTTAAGAAGAGGAAGAAGAAAAAGGTTAAGATAAAAATTGTGAACAACAAAGTGATAAATACATACCTACCAACAGTGAATCTAAAAATCAAGTGAATAAAAAAATCAATGAACAGAATAAACTGGTGAATATAATAGAATTAGGGGCATAGAAAGGGAGTGGACTGATAATTCTTGGGAGAAGGGAGTATGAGGGGTGGGAGAAGAGATTGGACCAAAATCTTACACCTATGGATGAAGACAGTGGCGGGAGGTAAGTCCATGGGGTGGTGGTGGGGAATCAGGTGGAGGGAAGCTATGCGGGGGGGGGGGGGGGAGGGAAGTAAAGGGGGAAAGAAGAGGAACATCTGTAATAAACTAAACAATAAAGATTTATTAAAAAATAAATAAAATTAAATCAGTTGAAATGTCACAAAAAAGAATACCGTATTACCTTTAGCAATTATTCAGTTTTTTATTAAACTTTTCATTTTTATTTTGAGATAATTGTAGATTCACATGCAATTGTGAGATCATTCATGTACTCTTTCCCCAATGTCTCTCAATGTTAAGTAACATCTTGAAAAACTACAGTACATTTCAACCTGGATATTGACAGGCATAAAGTTAAGATATGGACACTTCCAGCACCACAAAGATCTCTCTTGTGCTCCTTTTATAGCTATGCACTTCTCTCCTGTCCTTACCCCTTCCTCAATCCCTGGCAATCACTAAATGTTCTCCATTTCTATAATTTTGTCTTTTCAAGAATGCTATGTAAATGGAATCATGGAGATCTTTTTTCATTCAATATGATAGTCTAGTAATTCATCTAGGCTGTGTTTATATTAATAAACAGATCCTCCCTGTTTATTATTGAGTAGTATTCTGGGCTATAAATGTAGTGCAGCTTAACCATTCACCCACTGAAAGACATCTGAATTGTTGCCAGCTTTCGGTTATTGTAAGAAAAGCTGCTATGGCCATTCATGCAGAAGTCTTTGTGTGAGCATTTTTCAGAGAAATGCCCAGGAGTAAAATTGCTGCAATATATGGTAGTTGCACTTTAAAAAAACAGAGAAATAAACAAAAACCTGCCAAGCTGTTTTCTGGAGTGGCTTTACCATTTTATATTCCCACCAGCAATGTATGAGTGATGTAGTTCCTTCCCATCCTTGACAGGACTTGCCACCATTTTTTATTTTAGCTATTCTAATAGATATATAGTGATATCTCATGATGGTTTTTATTTGTATTTAATTATGTTAAATATTTTTTCATGTGCTTATTGCCAACTGTATATCATCTTCAGCAAAATGTCTTTCTTCCATGTATTCTGTTCATGTTCCAATAGGATTGTTTAGTTTTATGGAAGAATATCTTTGTTTTTAGGAGGTGGCACTAAAATATTAGGAGTGAAGTGACAGTTACCTCTGTGATTTTCAAAAACTTCAGGAAGTCATAGGTAAGTATGAGAGAGAACAAATATAGTACATAAACTGTTATGAGTTGGTAGGCGTGGCAAACATTTGGTGTTCATTGCTTTATTCTTGCAAATTTTCTTTAAGTTTAGAATTTAAAAAAATAAAAAGCTGACCCCACCTTTTATTTTGAAAAGGTGGGAGGGCAGAATCCACAGGTATATGCATCTCAACTAGATCTCCCTCTAGATTTTTATGCATACCAGTTCTGGATGTACTGAAGTACAATAAAGCATTTTTATTTTAGTTTTTATAAGGGTAGAGCTAGAAAAACTGCCATATGTGGTTACACAATAGAATTTGATAACCTTGGATTAATGGGTTTAAATCCAGTCCTTATATAGCTCAGTAAACCCTTCCAGGGCCCTCCTCAATTTTCTCCATTTTCTTCAACTCTATCTTTACCTGTCTTCATGTAAATGGCTTTAAAATGGCAAGGTCTTTACAATAACTTTTAAAATGGCTTTAAAAGTTATTGTAAAGATTGTGTTACCGAAACTGATTTGGCTCAGTGGATAGAGTGTTGGCCTGGGGATTGAAAGGTCCCAGGTTCGATTCCGGTCAAGGGCATGTACATTGGTTGTGGGCACATCCCCAGTAGGGGGCGTGCAGGAGGCAGCTGATCAATGTCTCTCTCTCATTGATGTTTCAGGCTTTCTATCCTTTTTCCTTCCTTTCTGTGAAAAATCAATAAAATATATTTAAAAAAAAAGAAAAGATTGTGGCAGTGAGTGCCACCTTCCAAAGTGCTTCAGTGGATGCTGCCTATATTCAAGCACAATCTAACCTCTAATTTCCTCCCACAGTTAAATAATAAAGAGGTGAATAGCACTACTGTTTCTATTTAGCTCAAGACAATTTTTTTAAACACTTAAATTATAGATGGAGGGACAGCATGTATTATAGTGTGTATTTACTAAATAATATAGGTATTAATGAGTAATAAGTGAGTTAAAGATCTGAAACATATACCTTAACATACTTTTGCATATCGATAGCATACAAAGACACTGATTTATTATTACTATTATTATTTAATCCTCACCCAAGGATGTGTTTTCTGTTGATTCTTAGAGAGAGGAAGGGAAATAGAGAAACATCAATCTATGCTCAATTGCCTTCCATACTCACCCTATATTGACCACACATAGAACCATCAACCTGGGCATTTGCCCTAACCAGGAATTAACCTGCTACCTTCCCTTGTATGGGATGATGTTCCAAACAACTAAGCCACACGGGTCAGGGCAAGACAGTGTACAGGTATCACAAAATGAACTGATGAACTTAGAATAATGTGAGAATCTTAAGGTGGCATACAATATCCCCTGAATGATGAGAATACATGATACTTCCTATAGGATGATATAAAGCATATTCTTTTAAGGTTTGTTACTGTCTTTCCATGTCATACTGACAAATTTGTACTGCCTAATTCCTTGATTCCTCTCCTCTGATGAATATTGGATTACAATTTATAGATGGGTTTAAAATTGTCACCTGAGGCTACTGAAGATCAAAACTAAACTAGGTGGCTCACATGGGGAAATAATCTGATTTTTAGCATCATTTGCAATATAAATGACCCCACAAACTCCAGGTGAGCAAAGAAGCATTTTCGGTTGACTTTGCAAAGGCTCTCTAACTTCAGATCTCAAGTAACTAAAATTTTTCTCAACCATAAAAGAGTGTGCTTATACACTGATATGCAAAACTTGTGGTTAGATCTTTAACTCATTTATTATTTGTTAATGCTATTGAGTAAGCATAAGCAAATGTGGTGAGCACAGCATTCATTAGAAATAACATTGTAAAGTTGCAGGCAATGGGTTTCTGGATTTTGACTGAATTTTGGATTATAGAGCTTTCTTACATTAAAATCACTCCAACAATTGAGACCTAAACCAGAGTTTAGCCCTTGATTATTTCCTCTTAAGACACTGGAAATCCTGCACAGCATTTAACAGTAGTGCTAAACCTAAATAAAACAATCAACAATTAGGCATTAATCGTTCACTCTATGAGTGACTGATTACACCCTAAAGATTCAAGTGAGACTAAAAGGTTAGTTGGTCACTTTTCTGATTCGGTATTTTCATTGGTTTCTTAGTTCTCAGGAGATTTTTAGTAAGTTTTAGATGAGACTACAGGATCTCTCACATTCATTCTTAGAAAATGTCCAGCTTTGAACATTACAGGCAGATGGATAGGAACCACATCACTAGACTGAGGTCCACCTTTTTATCATATTTGTTTTTGTCAGTTCCTTGCACAATAACTGTGAAATAAAAAGTTAAAAATACATATACCACATCAAATATAGAAAATTAAGAATGAGTATGTCCAGTCTGACTTAAGGTTAGTCTTCTGAATTAATGAGAAAATGTTTTCCTGAATATTCGTGGTATCTTGCAGCACGAGGACTGTATTTAAAAGTTACATGAGTCTCCTCTCCCTTCCTCTCTGAAATCAATACAAATATATTTAAAAAAAAAATAATGTTACATGAGTAGGTAAATTGTTACCAGCGGGCCTGGGTTAAGCCTGAAGTGAACACCTCTGGACCTTAAAGAATCATGCGGTTTATTTGAACAGCAAGTGTTGTCGTATTGACCTCACTTTTTCAGTACATTAACATTCATTACGAATAAGCAATTAAAGCTCGGTCTTTAAAAGCGGATCCATATAGACCAGAATCAAAACCTATCGTCCCCAAACAGCATGGAGTTGTTTATGTCAGAAGCATAACACTTAACATTTCTTCGCTGTAGGGAAAAATGACTCCTCCTTAGCTATTACCCACTTACAAAAGTTTAAAGGGATTTTGCCAGGCATTCCTCACCCAACTGTGAAAACTGAGAGCATTATTTTAGAGAGAGAGCGAGAGAAGACCGGAGACAACAGGGGAGGGAGAGAGCTGGCTACTCCGGGGGCGTCAGCAGACGCCGCCCCACGTCCTCAGGCTCCCAGCCCGGCGCGGTGACCCGGCTCTCGGGGACGTGCCGGGTGGCCGGCCGGCTCTCCCAGCGAGCCTTCCCACGTTTACTATCTGGATGGCTTGTTAAGTGCTCGGGCTACAGGCCAGGCGGCCCTTCATTGTCCAATTAAGCACCCTTTTCCCATCGCTATGTAATCGGGTGATTCCGGCGCCGGGTTGGGGTGGGGGGTGCCTGCCTCTCCGGCACCGGGCGCCGCGGCGAAGGACGAGCTCGGCGGCGCACGGACTCCCGGGGAGGCCGGACCCCCTCGCACGCGCCGCGCCTCGGGCTTCCGCCTCCCGGCCCGGCCCGGCGCGGCGCGGCGCGGCGCCTCCGCTTCAAGGACGCGGAAACCCCGTAGGAGCAGGGTGGGAGGGGAACGCGGTCGGGCACCGCTTGCTGCAATATTCCTCCGCCTGCGAGCAAAGAGTGCCAACCTCCCCGCGGCGCCCTGCGACTCCCAGCCACCGTGGAGCATCTTGAAACGACCAGCTTGGATTTCCCCACGGGCTCGCCCAGGGGCATTTTCGGAGGTCAGGCTCCCAGGGATCGCACTTTTGCGGCTGACCGACCGGAGAGCGGCGGGGGGAAATTCCTCCGCAGAAAACGGGTTCCGGCCGCGAGCCTATAAAAAACGGGCGGCGCGGCCCCGCTGTCTTTTCAGTCGGGCGCTGAGTGGCTTTTCGGAACATGTCTGGTGGCTCTGCGGACTATAACAGGTACGGCGCTCGCCCGCGGTGCCCGCTGGTGGGAAGGTCGTGTGGCGCCGTGGGGGGAGCTGTAGAGGCCGGCGCGGAGGCTCGGGGACTCGGGTTCCTAAGTGTTTGCTTGGGGCACGGCACCCCTGTGTCTGTCCTTCGAGAAGCTTCTATGATGGGCAGGGCCGCGGGCCGCAGGGAAACGGGCACGGAGACGGAGCGGTGTGGTGGCTTTTCCCGAGGACCCTTTTGAGTGTGTCTGGCGCCTTCCCGTGCCCGCCCGGAGCTGACGTTTGGCGAAAGCCGTGTGGCGCAGGCCGCGTTCCGTGCCGTGTACATGGGCCTGAAGCTTTTTATGTGCGGCCACGGCCACGGGCGCGGGTGGAAGGAGGTGGGGGAGGAGGGAGGCCGCGGCACCCGCGGGACAGGACGACCCGGAGGTGCGCCGGGGCCGGGCCGGTGAACCGTTGGCTTGGCCCCGGTATAAGGGTCTGCCCGCGTCAATCACCCGGCTTGCGCATTGTAAGGGGCGGAGCTCGGTGTGTGGAGCTCTCGCGAGAAAGCCCGCCGCCGAGATTAGGAGCGCGGGGCTTGGGGGGGAAGGGCCTGCCGCCGGGAGCTTTTCCGGCCGCCCTGCTCGCGGCCCTGCCGGCAGGCGCACGGTAGGTAGGTAGATTGTGTGCCCGGTCCCACCAGCTTCCTTTGCTCTTTTCAGTAGGAAATGACCGCTTGGAGG
>PVJN01020359.1:0-36108 GCA_004026805.1 Lasiurus borealis | reverse complement strand
GACTGTTAATTCTTAGGGGGAAAGGGGTGAAGGGTGTACAGGGAGAGACTGGAAAAAAATCATACACCTATGGATGAGATCAATGGGAGGGAGCTAAGGGCAGAGGGAGGGGTGGGAGCTGGGTGGAGGGGTGCTATGGAGGGGAAAAAAGAGAAACAAATGTAATAATCTGAATAATAAAGATTTAATTTAAAAAAATAAATAAATAAATAAAACATTATATTCAGCTATATGGCTAAACTACCCTATATAATAAAAGAGCAATATGAAATATATATATATATATAGATAGATATAGATATATAGATAGATATATATAGATATATATATAGATATATATAGATATATATAGATATATATATCGTGCTCGCCTCCCTGGAGCTCTGAGCCCACTGTCACCTGCATTGAGAGCAACCATCTCCAGGCCTCGCTGGTGTGGTTCAGTGGATAGAGCGTCGGCCTTCGGACTGAAAGGCCCGGGTTTCCAGTGAAGGACATGGACCTGGTTGCAGGTTACCAGCCCTAGTCCCAGTGTGTGCTAGAAGCAACCACTCAATGTGATTCTCTGATATCCATGTTTCTCTGTTTCCTCCCTTCCATTCCACTCTCTCAAAAATCTCCAAGGAGCCATCAACAGCCCATTCTGTCCCCGGATAAGTCACCAGACAGGAGAACCAGCTCCCTTGGTGTGTCGCTGACTGTCATTTTGCAAAGGGACCAGAAGTCTGTCTCCAAGTTCATGGCCCAGACCAGCCACAGAGGGGCCTGGAGCAACATGGTTGAGCCCATGTCCAAACCAAGCCCAGCAGGTCAGCATCTTCAAGGCATCTGACCTCCAAAGGCCCTGAGGGCTCCCAAGACCTACAACCCACTCCACAAAGAAACACCTCCCTCTCTAGCCTCCACCTAAAACAAATAACTCCTCTTTCTGGGCCCTCAGCATATCCATTTGGATGGCCAAGGCACCCCTATTCCCTGGCGCCCACCCCTGGTGTCCTCTTTTCTCCAGGACAGAAGTCACCCAGCCTCTACTTTGCCATTAGCTCCCAGCTCCTTTATCCCTAACTTCATGCAAGTGAGGAATGGGCTGGGAACCACCCCTCCCTGTGCCTCAGTGTCCCCACATTCCCTTAGGGGAGTTCGACAGGAGCATTCTTCCTCTGAGATGGGAGAAAATGGTTCAGTTGAGCTGAGGGAATGAAGACAGTTATCCTGAGGGTGAGTCAATATGGCTTGGCTAGTGCTGTGGACCTGACTGGGTAACTAGCCACCTTCTCCCCTCAAGGGCAGCTGGGTCAGGATTGAGAAAGCCCCCCTTGTCCTGGGCAGGGCTGCTTGGAACCAGTCCATCTGTCCTTTTTCTCCGTGTCCAAGAGTTGTTTAAATAGCATAGGTTTGAAGAAACTTTCCCCAAACCAATCTGAATCTCCACCCTTTGGGAAGGAGGTGAATATTTACACGGTATTTATATATTTACTTATTTAAGACTAGAGGCCCAGTTCATGAAATTCATGCATTCGGAAGGGGGAGGCAGGGGTCCCCCAGTTTGATTTCAAGAGAGCACAGGCCAAGGACCTCACCAGTGCATGATCATCGTCAGGGAGGGCTGCAGGAGGTTGGTCAGTCTGGGAGGACCACAGGAGGGCTCCAGGGCATGTCCGGCCTTCTCCTGCTCAGTCCCTGCTCAGAACCCAGCAGCAAGTTAACCTACCAGTTGGAGCGTCTGCACCCTGGTGGTCAGTGTACATCGTAGAGAACAGTTAAGCGGCCTTAGCATATCTTTAGCATATTACACTTTGATTGTTTGAATGGCTGACTGGATGACTAGACAAAATTAGCATATTAGGCTTTCATTATATAAGATTTTACTTTGGTATTATCCTATACTAGAGGCCTGGTGCATGAAATTTGTGCACGAAGTGGAGGGTGTCCCTCAGACCAGCCTGCACTCTTTCCAATTTGGGACCCCTAGAAGGGTTTCCGACTGCCTATTTAGGCCTGATCCCACCCATTTAGGCCCAATACCACCAGGCAGTGGGACATCCCCCTCACAATCTAGCACTGCTGGCTCCCAACCTTTTGCCTGCCAGCCTAATCACCCCCTAACCACTCACCTGCCAGCCTGATAGACACCTAACTGCTCCCCTGCCAGCCCAATTGCCCCTAATGGCCCTCCCTTGCAAGCCTGGTTTCCGCCCCTCCACCGCAACTGCCCTCCCCTACAGGCCTGGTCTCTCCTAATTGCTCTCCCCCACAATTGCCTTACCCTGCTGTGTGGTTCCCCCCAACTGCCTTCCTCTGTCGGCCTGGTTACCTCCAACTGCCCTCCCCTGCAGGCCATCTTGTGGAGGTCATCTTGTGTCCACATGGGGCAGCCATCTTTGACCACATCCAGTGGCCATCTTGTGTGTTGGAGTGAAAAAAGCAAGACAAGAAAGAAAACAAAAAGTGTAGTGAAGAGAAGGAGCAATGGAGTAGGATCAGTCATTTTCTTTTGGCTGTAAGTTCCCTGCTTGAAGCTCCAAGCCATCCACAGGTCCTCTGCTTGTGGGCTTGATCTCCACAGGCCATGGCTGCAAGCAGGCAGGGCCAATCTGCCCTCTTTGCCTGTCTCTGGCTGTCAGTCTTAATCACTCAAGCATCTGTTTCTGATGGGGCTTTAGGTGAGGATAGTGCTATTTCGCTTTCAGGGAGTAAGATAGATGTTTTTCCCGACCCATAGTTCCTCTTCCATATGTGTCCCAAAATATTACTCTGGCCTTGGTTGGTCAGAGATCCTTATATGGAGACCAATGGGGTTGGCTGGCAACCTGGAGTTTTTATCAGTCTGATTCCCTGAATAGCAGGATGGACCAACCCGTCTTCCAATCCAGTCAGGGAGGGCTCCTTGGGACTATTCAGACCCCATAAGCTTGACCTCTGCCTTTGTTTTCTCTGTAAAACTCAAAATTCAGGGTGTGCCAGGCTCTATCTCCTGCCCTGAGCCTAATAATAGGGGCTAGCTCTTCTGGGGAGAAATGGGCACTGAGGTTTGGAAGCTAAGAATGTCACACTTCTAGCAATATATCCCAAGAAATCAGAAATACCAATCAGAAAGGGTATATGAACCCCTATGTTCATAGCAGTACAAGTATAGTTTTCAGATATACAATTTGGAAACAGCCTAAATGCCCATCAGCACATGACTGGATTAAAAACCTGTGGTATATCCAAACAATGGAATACTACGCTGTGGTAAAAAAGAACACTTACCATGCAACAGCATAAATGGACCTAGAGAGCATTATGCTAAGGGAATAAGGCCATAACACGAAGATAAATATCATATGATCTCACTCATTTGTGGAATATAATGAACAACATAACCTGATGAACAAAAATATAGCCAGCATTACAAAAGCATTGAACAGACCATCCAAACTAAGAGGGAAGGCAGGGGAGAGGAAGAGGTAAAAGATCAACTGAAGGACTTGTATGCTTGCATATGAGCATAACCAGTGGACATAGACAGTAAGGGGGTAAGGGCATGTGCTGTGGGGTAGAAGCAGCCAGGGAGAGTCAATGGGGGAAAGGAGACTTATGTGATAATTCAAAAAAATAGAGAATTTCAAAAGGATGTCCCAATTTAGGACTCTTGGGCACGACTTCCAACACTGCTTTACTCCTCAGCCTCTCCTCAGGCACCTCAAGTCTGTGTCTCCCTCCCTTCTCCAAAGCCCAGAATGCTTTCAGTAGAAAAGTCCTGTGTTCTGGGTTTAGAGAATAAAAGCAAAGACAAAACCAAACAGAAACAATGGAACTGCTCTCTTGTCTCTCCCCAGCGCCTGACTGTTTGGGCAGCCTTTTATGGGGCAGCCTTTAGGGCTTTTGCCTTTGGTCCAGTTTCCCCAGCAGCCAGCTGCATGTGGCTTTTCCCTTACACAGTTGGATGTTAACCGCATTGTAAAGGGATGCAATTTGGAGCATCACAGCTTTCTCCTCACCATCTTGGTGCATTGGCTGGCTGTCCCTCTCAAGCTCACTTCCCAGTTCTCGCGGTTCTCCAGGCATCTTCTGCCTTTCCTTGTAAATTTTCTGCTCAGCTGCATGTAATTTGTTAATAGCAGGTGGATGTTCTTTTATTTAGTTGTATTTCCAGTATGGCTCAGAACGAGATGCACAAGACCTCTGCCTATTTGGCCACCATTTACTTTATTTTTATTTTTTACCATTTTCTGATCCTTGCTGTTAAAATCAGCCACACTGACCTCTCTAAAGCTCACAAATGCACAGGGCATGCTCCCTGCAGGCTCCCAATCTGGAGCCTACTACCCTTCCCAGACTTCCTCAGTGAAGACCCCACTGACCCATGCTGGTTTCACCTTCCCCCATAGCTGCTGTCACCTGTCACAGGTATTCTGGTCCATTCTTTGTGGACTGAAATGCCAGTTCCCAAGTACAGAGAACTCTAAATTTGGAATTTCTGAAATAGTTGGGATCAACAGTACCCCCTATTGTAGTGTACCCCCATCTTACAAAGGATGACTCAAAAAGTTGAATTATGGAGTCATTTATTAAAGGCTGGCGGCATATGAGGAGCTAAAGTGCTCTATACCTTGCAGCCCTGAACAGCTTGCCACATCTGGCTTATATTGGCAGAATATCACAAAAGTATCGATTACATATTTGGGTCTGGAATGAGGAAACTTTCGCAAAAAGCATTTTTACAGAAGTGAAATTGAGCAAGTTAGTTATCTAAAGTATCTACGAATACTAAATCAACAGAAACACATTATCTGGGATCACCTGAGCAATTTACAGTAATTGTGCTGTCCAGATTCCGGGACCACTGAGTCAGCTGAAACTCTATATCTGTAGCTAATAAGATAATTTAGGATAATTGAGTTGTCCTGGTTCCCAGAAGAATGTCCTTGATGACCAGTAAGATCATAATCAATGGGATATTCAAACCATCACCAATGGAGTACTGGGATAGCATACATAAGTTCAGAAAATAAAAATAACTTTCTATTGTTTTATCAAACAAGTGCAGAACCCAAACAGCAGTTTCTATTACCATACTTCACCACAGTTTCAGTCTTTATATGTGACCCTTATGCCCACCCATGGCTGATGAGCCTCCATCCAGCCTGATTCAAGTTCTCATCCCTACAGCCTTCCCTCAGCCCACCAACTCAAGGAACCTGGCCCATGAGCTGGCAGAAACACCTTCACAGGCATCTGAACTCTCTGCCCCTGAACCATACACCCCAGAAGCACACTATTCCCCAGAATCCAGAAACTGTCACCTCTTTTCAGGTCTTATATGCACAGGCAAAGCTTAGTGAGGGGGCACATCAACCACAACTTATCCTCTGAATGTGAAATTATATGGAAACCAAGCCTCTCCTTCTGGAAATGCTTGTATTACAGAATATTCTCACCACTGAAAATACACAGCACCATATCCTGGAGAATCCATGCTGCCTCCAAGATTGGTGGGGTGAGGTAGGGGAGAGACGTGCTTTATTTTTGATAAAATGGAATATTATAGAGAGCACCTGGGAAGGTACATGGGCATTTATTTAATTATTGTCAGCTGAATCCAGTGGCATTGGCAAAGCCACCTCCTGGAAACATGCTTTGCCAGAGGTAGGAGTGTTGTCAGTCTGACCTTCAGCCCAAATGCGAGGGGTTGGGTTTTGTTATTTAAATCCAGCCAAGTACCAGGAACGAATATGACTCGGGCCCACCCAAGAATGCACATAATCTTCTTTGTCTTGACCTTTAGTAAAACTTTCATTTTTTTCCATATAAAATAAACACACAGAGGACAGTGGTCCTATCCAATCCCAGCTTTTTCCTCCCATGTCTGTGTCCGTCCCTTTCATTTTCTCAATCCCCAGAAGCACATACTCAGGAATTGGATCACTCTCTAGCCATGCTGGACTCAGAAAAGAGAGAAATATTCACAGAATATAATCCCCAATATACAAAAACAGAGAATCAAAAAACAGTGGGTGACAGAGGTATGAGTTGGTTGACTGGAGGCAGGATTTTATAAAGGTGAACTGATTTGGGGATGCATAGTATCAGGGGGCTTCTCCCAGATACAGAACTTGGTTCATTTGAAGCAGGTCAGGTGCCTGGTGTACGGGGAAGAGCAGGCTGGAGAGACCTCTGGATGGAGACAGAAGAGCCCGGGCCAACACATCTCAGGCAGATACAGAATTCAAATCCCTCCCAGGGTCTTGCCTGGGACTCCTCTCTACCAAACCCTGGGAAGGACATAGTGTACCCAGCTGCAGTGGGAACATCCCAGGCAAAGTCAGTAAAGAGTGAGGAAAGGTGGGTTGTGCAGCAGAGGCCACATCTCAGGGCACCAGGGTGAATGTTTGGGTTTTTATGGTAATCCTTACCTAAGAATATTTTTACATTGATTTTTAGATGTGTTCAGGGAAGGGGGAAAGGGAGAAACAGATTGAGACATCAATATGAGAGAGAAGAGAAAATTAGATGCATCCTACAGAGTCCCATATGGGCCAGGATCATACCTGCAAAGTAGAACCACAAAGTAATACAGAGTGTGTTTCAAAGCTTTGGGCAGAAATGCAAAATAAGCTAATATTGGTCAAAGAGTGATTTTCTGGAATTATGTTGTCCCTCCTTAAGCACAGAAAGGTTAGGATCCACACAATATCTGTTATATAATGGTAGATCACATTTGTGTTTGAAAATCATTCCTGGAAGTAAACATAACAAAAAAAAATATTAAAGGTACAATGGAAAAAGCACCTTTACTAAAAGATCACAAACAAGAACAGAGAACAGCAAGCAGTTCATAGGTTCGTGAATTAGAACCTGAAACAATTCATCACATCATAATGTGAGAACCACATGTCCCTGAAAAAGGTAGCACTTCTTAGCTGAGAATGGGTGCCCTTGATGAACTGTGGGTCAAGTGCATTTTCTCATCAGAGAGAAAGGAATGAAGATCCTCTTAAGAGCTGGAGTAATCATAATGTTCTTAAGCACAAGTGAGAACACACAATACATTTCCCCTGAGCATGCAGGGGTTGTGACAGATACACACCCTTCAGGTAAGCAGGTGGAAAAAGTGAAATCTCTTCATCCTCAATTCAATTTGGTAATAGATCTGGGCATGTTACCAAGTGCAATGCACCTCCTTCAAGTTTCACTTGTACTGGACTTATGAAAAATCTAGAAGAGAGTATGTTCCATTACAGGGCATTTAAATTCAGGAAAATAGGTTGCAAAGAGTCTCCTTCAGTGTTGTTATTCTAAGTGAGATAAAAGAAAACCTTCCCTGCACCTTTAACATTTATCTCCAGTGTGACCTTTCAGGTGTCTAATAAAGCCACATTTTTTGGGTAAAAGACTTTCCACATTCAGTATACTCATGTAACTTCTCTCCAGTGTGAACTTTGAGGTATTTAGTGAGCTGATTTCTTTTTGGAAAGGACATCCCACATTCTCTACAATCACATGGCTTTTCTCCAGTGTGAGCTCTCTGGTGTTTAAAGAATTTACTTCTTTCACTGATTACATTCCACATTTAGTACACTCATATGGCTTCTCTCCAGTGTAAAATCTGAGGTGTACAGTGAAGTGAGTCCTTTAATAAAAGGATATCCCACATTCTCTATGCTTATATGGCTTTTCTTCTGTGTGAACTTTGTTGTGTTTTTCAAGAGTAGACTTATAACTGAAGGATTTCCCACAAGTCTGCACTCATATGGCTTCTCTCCAGTGTGAATTCTCTGGTGTTTAATGAATGAAAGTATTCATCTGAAAAACATCCACAATCACTACACTCACACTGCTCTTCTCTAGGGTGAACTCTCTTAGGTCAATTGATGTTAAACTTCCTCCTAAACACTTTCCTACATTTGTTACACTCATAAATCAGTTATCCAGAACACATACCAGGACATTGAACAACTTTCAGGTTGTGGCTGGCATCATTTTCACATTTACCCCATTGGTGGTGAATTTTCCCATCAAGAAATTCTTGTGGGAGAACCAAGATGGCGGCATAAGGTACACACCTCTATAAGCTGCCTTTCACAACCACACCAAAACTACAACTAAAAGACAAAACTACTATTCCCCAGAACCATGGGAAAGCTGCCAGAGTTGAAGTTCTACAACTAGAAGGAAAGAAAAAAGTGCACTGAGACCTGGTAGGATGTGCAGAGGCTCAGAAAGGCAGAGGTACAGAGACGCACACAAATCGGGCTGGGGTGCACTGTTGTTGGTTTTTTTTTTTTCAGTTGAGAGGGAGTTACAAGTTACCAACTTTCTGAACTCCAGTTTCCGGCAAGATTCTGGGGACTCAGATTCATACAGGGATAAACTAGACTGTCTGTCATCAGGTTGGAAAGGGAGGGTGGCTGTCTCACAGAGGTGCACACAGGAATCATTGTTTACTGTGCTGGGACGTAGAACACAAGACATGGGGATGCAGAGAGGCTGACTGGCAGCCAGCACTATTTTCCATGCCCTAGTGATTCCCTGAGACACTGCCCTGCCCGATTTACAAACCCACCTAGCTGTATGCAGCAGCTTTTGCATATGAATGGCCTGCCCTATAGCAGCTTACCCTAACAAATTGCAACTGAATCAGACACCTCCAAAACTTCCAAACAAGCAAAGAGGAGAAATCTGCAGATATCCCTGTAGCTCCTGCTGGGTGGTTTTAGACAATAGCTGACTTGCACGTCCTTGGAGATCCAGGAACCAGTTTTTCTAGAGGTCAGTGTGAGATGACACCAGATTTCAACTCTCATATACATAAGTGACACACTCAGGAGGCAGAGTCAGTGAGCACCAAAGCCCCACTGAAGCAAGTCCTGTCCCATAGGGGTGTCTCCAGCACAGCAGTTCTTCCATTAATAGACACAGCTAATCCTTACAGTCAGTTGGCCTGAAGGTCAATTCCTCTCAGTGTACCAATAGCAATCAAGGCTTAACTACAACAAGACTGTATACTGCACCCACAAAGGGGTGCACCAAGAGTGTCTACCTCAGGTGATTGGGAAGGTGGAGCTACTGGACCATAAAGGACAAGTAGCACACAAAGCCACTCCATTAACACAAAGCAGCCAAAATGCAGAGACAAACATGTCACAAATGAAAGAAATGGAGGAAAGCAAACTACTGGACATAAAGTTCAAAACCACACTTATAAGGTTACTCAAGAATCTTCTACAAACCACCAAGAAATTTAGTGAGACCTCTGAGAAACTTAGTGAGACCTTCAAGGATCTTAATGAGAATGCCAAAATAACAAAAAAGGACCAGTCAGAAATTAAGCCTACACTGTTTGAAATAAAAAATAATATACAGAAATTCAACATCAGACTAG
Source organism: Lasiurus borealis (assembly GCA_004026805.1). Lineage (NCBI taxonomy): Eukaryota > Metazoa > Chordata > Mammalia > Chiroptera > Vespertilionidae > Lasiurus > Lasiurus borealis. The sequence continues at coordinate 26,741 of PVJN01020359.1, read as the reverse complement.
AGGATCCGAAGAATCAAACCAAAGATCTGAAATAGGAAGAAGCAAAAAAATAAAAATAAAAACCCAGAAAAAAGAGTTCAAAAATGTGAAGATAGTAGAAGGAGCCTCTGGGACAACTTCAAGAGTACCAACATCAGAATTATGGGGGTGCCAGAAGAAGAGAGAGAGCAAGGTACTGTAAACTTATTTGAATAAATAATGAATGAAAACTTCCCCTACCTGGTGAAAGAAATGGACTTACAAGTCCAAGAAGCACACAGAACCTTCCACAAAAGGAATCCAAAGAGGACTACACCAAGACACATCATAATTAAAATGCCAAGGGAAAAAGACAAAGAGAGAATCTTGAAAGAAACAAGAGAAAAACAGTTAGTTTACTACAAGGGAATACCCATACGATTGTCACTGATTTCTCAACAGAAACTATGCAGGCCAGAAGGAAGTGGCAGGAAATATTCAAAGTGATGAATAGCAAGAACCTACAACCAAGAGTGCTCTACCCAGCAAAGCTATCATTCAGAATTGAAGGTCTGATAATGAGCTTCGCAGACAAGAAAAAGCTAAAGAAGTTCATCACCACCAAACCAGTATTATATGAAATGCTGAAGGGTATTCTTTAAGAAGAGAAAGAAGACGAAAAAGTTAAAGATAAAAATTATGAACAACAAATGATAACAAATACATACCTATCAACAAGTAAATCTAAAAATCAGGTGAATAAAAAATCCAATGAACAGAATAAAATGGTGACTATAATAGAATTAGGAGCATAGAAAGGGAATGGACTGACAATTATTGTGGAAAGGGGGTGTGAGATGTGTGGGAAGAGGTCGTACAAAAATCTTACACCTATGGATGAGGACAGTGGCAGAGTGTAAGAGCATGGGGTGGGGGGTGGGGAATCAGATGTAGAGGAGCTATGGGGGAAATAAAGAGGAACATCTGTAATAAACTGAACAATAAAGATTTATTTTTAAAAAAAAGAAATTATTGTGATATCTCATTGCCACAGTGTAGTTCTTCAGTGTTGAGAGTGGTCTTGTGCTGGGGAAACTCTGAGTTGTATTGCAAGTCGTCCCCAACCTCCCTGCTGGTTGGAGACACCAAAGATAAGTGGAAGCTGGACCTGCTCACAAAGGAGGTCCTGTCCATAGCTTCTTTCCTGTACTCCTCTCCAAATTCATTCCTCTGTTGTTGGTGAGGCTTGCACTGAACAGAAATCTCCAACACATATGTCTCTACTGAAGGCTTTCTGCTCAAAGTATGCTGCATGTAACTCATTCAGGTGGAAAATATCTTTTAACACAGAGAAATATTGTTTACACAGAAGGGTCTTCTGGGTGGCTGGAGCTGTCTTAAAAGCCCTGACCTGTGACTCTCCCTATATAGATACACTCTGATCAGAACAGGCCTCCTCATCTTCCATTTTATGCCAACAACCTGAAAAGTGAGAAATGGTGATGAAATGAGTGTTGAATGTATGGCAGGGGGGAGTCACATTGCAAAGTGTGTTATACATCATATGTTGGTTCCATGCAATTATCTGAAAATAAAAGATGTGCCAGAAGGATTAATAAGAGGCCCTTGTGACTTTCTAGACTAATGAAGATCACGACACAGGAATGCCTCACCATAAATATGATACAAACATGGCAAGCATTACATGGATTAGACTATTGGTCTCCAGTTCTTCCTTCAACTAACAGAATTCAGCATAGCTTCTCAGCTGGAGACAGGAGCAAGCTGTGTAAGAGGTTGGTTCTGTGTTACTCCAAGTAAAATTCAATAAAGGAGTAGATGGTTTGAATAGTTAGCACGTATATACACCTCATCACACATGTGCTAGTCAATATTGCAGAATACTGCAGAGGCACCAGTGCAGAGAAATAGATGATGAATAAGTGAGCAATCAGCACTGGGCCAGAGCAACACAGCTTGCTATATTATTCAGGGAAGAGTATATTACAAACAATTGAATGCAGGTCTTAGAAGAATAGTCCATGGTTCAACTAGGTAAAGACCATAACATGATACAGGCTGCCACAAAATCCCTTACCTAGAGACAGTACAGAAGTTGAAGCCATGCATGTCAACACTGTCAGCCTCCCATGAAGAGAAAGTGCAATCTGGGACCCATTAAGCTCACTGCAAGACTCCTGATTCCCTAACACATCCTGTACTTTTTGAGGTTACAGGTGTTAGGGGTGTTTCTGGAGTCCTTTGCTCATCGCTCCCCATCCAGCTCATCCCTGTCAGCCACAGCACATTTGACAGGACAGTGGGGGAAATTAGCAGAGGTGATGACCTGGCTATGGGAGAGAGAAAGCTACAGTTGAGGAATAATGGAAGACAGGTCATCACTTCAGGACACTGGGAGAATGTGAAGATCTTACCTACAGATGATACAAGTGCAAAAACCTCCAGCATCACATTGCAGTACAGAAGTCTCTGAGCCTCATCAAGGAACACACACTCCTCCTGAGAAAAGTCAATGGCCACGTCCTCAAAGTTTACATCCTATAATAATGGAGACAGTTCAGCCCATGATCAGATTCACTCCTAATATTTTAAGTCTGTCATACTCCTCACCCTCCACACCCATCTTTCTTTCCACTCTTCACATCTGAGAATATAGCAGATACCTGAGCTCTGGACCTCCCATGTATGCCACACAACCTCTTATCAATAGAGTGGGTGTCAAAAACATACGTTAGAGAGACATGTTTGCCACATAAAAAGTGTGAGTGATTTGATACTTTTCTTCTGAAGAAATAGCCTTGTAGTTCCTCCAATTGTTCCTCTAGCACACCAAAAACATGGCATCACATTTCATCAGCTTGACCCAATTTCCAAAGTGCTGAGGCCATCACTTTTCACAATCTGATAAACTTAGTTTTTGAACAACACTTTTTTCACACAGCTTCATTCCCAGAGGCACAACTGCAAAGGTATTGTAAATTTTCTGTGGCATGGATAATTTTTTCCTAATCACCTTCTTTTCAAAAATTATGGTTCACCCCCTCCATGATCTATTTCTCTCTGATCCTTCTACCTTACCCATGCCAGTGGAGATTTATAAGCCTGGGTAACACTGATGAATGCTATCTCATTCCCATCAACTAGTGCCTCACTCTCAACAACAAAAGGCAGGTGGTTAGTTAAATCACACCTAAGCTCTTAACCTAGAATGTAGCACCCAAACACCTCTCTTTACAGGCATTTCACCTTATTTTTATATCCTGGAATCACCAGAAGTACATTGCTCCTTCATTCACGCTTATATCAATGTCAGGGTTCTGTGGCCATGAATTCACATGCCCTCTCCAAGTGCCCATCACTCTTTCTACCACACCTCTCTCAAACTTGCACTTCCACAGCCCCATACTTATCTTCAGGCCTTTTAATTATTACTCAGTATGTGTGGTCCAGAAGATGGTTGTCAAATTGAATCAGAATCAAGAACTGCCCAGACTCTGATTATCCACACTCATAGTGACAGCCTTGAGTCCTGCTATGTAGGCCTTTCTCCATGACTGTATTTTTTCTTCAAACACAACTATTAACAACATTCATCAGATCTCAGATATCCATAGGCCACCTCCTCTTATGCTGCACTTGATGTCCCTTCACTAATCACAGCCAACATAAAAGAACTGGGAGTTGATGCTCTTATTGGAAGACAGTTGGCAGCCTATGTATTACCTTGCAGGCCTGTGTGACCATGCCGATGTCAGGGGTGGCACAAACCTTAACTTTAGGAAAGTGGGTGAGCCCAGTTTAGGACAGAGGGAAGTGGGAGTACGAGCCCTCTGTCACAGGAATTATAGGCCCTGTGAAGTCCTGTGACATGTGAGACCCTGTAAATTGATAAAGCTCATGTGGAAGAGCTACTCCCTTAGTCTGTTCTGAGAGGCATGTCACCCCTCCCAGAGACCATATGTAGTTTAAGGACAAGTCAAATAGGGGGAACCCTACTACAGGGACCGCTGTGACTATCTATTTCAGTATAAACACATTTTAAATTTCTTCTTGTCATTTAAAGACAGTTACTATTTTGGTATAATACATTTAGAAAAATACTACTCTAAAGAGTCCATGAAAGGGACTGTCAAGAAAAATCAGCAGGTGGGTATATTTTTCTCCTTATATAATTCCTCCAAAATTTGGCAATTCTTAATAAATAAATCATGGCAATGCATTTCTTTGCATAAATTCAGTAAGACTGGTTTCCAATAGTGGTTTTGTTGACCAAAAACTTTGACTGGAGAATCATATTTTAAAGAGCCCTATCTGAACTCTGAAGACTTAAAGCCAATAAGAGTGCCACAGAGAAAGCCTGGTATCCCACTTGATAGCTCTGAAAATATATGGCACTGGAGCATTATGCCTATACCCTACCATTGCTGGTGGTGGGTCAGAGTAGAAAAGGGCCAATAAGGGGCCCTCTGCATCCTTGTGGGACCTCACACACACTCTAGGCCACAAGAAGTAGGAAGGCTACTAAGGTGGGCCTTGAAGCCTGGGTAAAGCCACTGCAGGTGAGGAATTCACCTAACTCAGCAGATACTGCAGGCAGGCTTGATGGCAGCTGGATAGCTTGTCTTTCGGCCCTACAGAGCACATTAAGATTCAATCATGACATTCCAGCAAAGGTAGTCAGTTACCATTCTTACTGTGTTTGTGCAAACAATCAGGCCAAATTGAATGCAAAAGATAAATTGGTCTTAATTTAGCTCTTTTAAATAAACATAAAGGTAATTTTAAGGAGAAAAATTCTATTTCAATAGAAGTTATTAAAACTGAAATGTTTTCTTTCCCTTCTACCAGATTATTTGTTATAACTCTTGTTATTCTAATTGCTCAATAATACTAAATTTTATGATCAGTTTGTCTCTGGGGTCACAAGCCCACCTCCTTCTGTGGGCCCATTGTCTGATCCTAAAGTTACAGGTAAGCCAAATCTGGGGACTATTTCCAGTAATAACTTTTTAGCTATAATGGTGGTGGTTTCCATTCAAGAAAGCTTCAACCCATTCTGAGAAGGTAAGGTGAAAACTAAGAGATTTTTATATCCTGCTGCCACAGGCCTGACTTCTGTGACATCTATTTCTTAGTGTTCCCCCAGGGAATTTCCCTAAGCCTGGATTCCTATTAGAGGTCTCTTACCCTATCTAGCATTTATTTGAGTGCAAGTGATGTATTGGGAAACTGTCTTGTATACTATCTAGGTTTGGATATAATATCTAACCCTTAAAGTTTAGTAAGATTGGTATAGCCTAGGTGGGTGGACTGGTGCAATTGATTAACTATTGTCCACCCTAGAGCCCCAGAAACCAAAAGTCGGCCATCAGGTAAAGTCCACTATCCTTCCGGGCTCTGGAGGCCTGCCTCTGGGTGGCTAGTTTATCCTTTTCCATATAGTCCCCAGATTTGACTTACCTGTAACTTTAGGATCAGACAATGGGCCCACTTTTATAGCCAAAATTTCACAGGATATAGCAAACGTATTAAATATTAATTAGAAACCACATTGAGCCTTCCAGCCCCAAAGTTCTGGGCAGGTAGATCATATAAATAGGACATTAAAGAAGGTCCTCACTAAGTTTGCCTCAGGAACAGATAAAAATTAGACCACCTTAATTCCCTTCACCCTACTCAGGGAAAAATGCACTCCATAACCAATCTTTACTCAAGTTCTTATAGGCTTTACAGTCTACCCAGACAGCAGTCCAAAAGCACGTCTGAGAGGCTCTGCCTATACCAACTTCTGATCCAATCCATCCCTTCCAACCTGGTGACTGTTTGGGTAAAGAAATTTGCCACACAAGAACTCACTCCAACCTGGGAAGGACCACACACCATCATCTTGACCACTCCCACAGCAGTCAAGGTCAACAGGATCCCAATGTACCTTTAACACAATCAGCTTAAGGCAACCCAGCCAGAATAGAGAGTCCAGGACTCTTCAGATCCTCTAAAGATCACTTATAGCCCTCATTCTGGGCCCTCATCTTATAAACTGGCTTACTGACTTTATTTAGCAGAAAATTAATTCTATCAAGTTTATGGTCCTAAGGGATCAATGTAACTCCCTCCCTGACAATGACGCACAAGAGTCAATGATTTGACTTATGTACATAAAACCAGTGGGGAATGAAGTATAGTAACCTCCATCTTATATAAAAACTGCTGTTTGAAATTTTAACCCGGCTATTTTGGCTTCTGTAAACACTTGCTTGCTTAAATAGTAGAAAAAATAAGAATACTCCCATTTCAGAGAGGCCATAAACTATGCCCCAGACAGAGTTGTCAGTGCTGGAGCCAGGCCAGGCCTTGAGGTATAGTCTTATGACGCCTTCTCAGCATACAGGCCTTCTTTCTCAGAAGGTCCAGAAGTCTCATTCCAAATTTGGAAGACAAAGGACTGAAAAAAGCATAGAGAGAGATCCCTCCATGTTTTTTGCTTATAGTTTGGAAACAATATTCCTCTAAGCGCTCCAGTGCAATAATAAAGGACTCTAAAATTTGGCTCATTAAGGCGTCTCATGTCAGCTTGCTAATTTACAATAAAACAAATCGCATCCTCATGTCTTTACAAGGTGGCTTGCCTCCTTTCACACTCTTTTCCTTACCACACCATGTCGCCCAAGAGTGACTTACCATTCTGAATGCTGCAATCTGGATGGCAGAACCTGAGAGGCGCCAAAAGGAGTCTGGAAGTCACAGGGACCCCAATCTCATTCTTTTGGGGCTCAAAGGTCCTCAGACACACCCTGCACAGCAGGCAGCTGCCTCCCACGCCTCCTCCTACTCACGTCCAGTGACCTGAAGCCTGTGAATCTGTGAGAAAAAAAAAACCTAAGAAGTTAAAATGACCACCCAGAGGAGGAAGGCAGAAGTCCCACCCTAACTGGAAGCCCAGACACCAAATGAGAGCAGTACTGTGCCTTCTGGGTAATGTAGTTTTCTCAACTTCCCAGGGAAGGGCTAGCAACCCAGCCAATGAGTTAGGTGAATAAAGGTGTTGTGGCACAGGGACTGATGCCAGGGCAGGGACTAGATGGGACTAGAGGCCTGGCTAACTGCAACAGACTGACAGGGTGAAGAGCACTGAAAGAGATCCAGGCATGACTTTGCTTATCGGAGACATTGGTAATAGTAGCAATAATAAAACATACATGTAGCTCAGCTAGTGTATCTCAATGGTTGAGCATTAATCTGTGAACCAGGAAGTCATGGTTCTTTTCCTAATCAGGGTACATACATACATGAGTTGGAGGCTCAATTCCCAGTGTGGAGGTGGAGTTGTACAGGAGGCAGCTAATCAGTGATTCTCTCTCATCATTGATGTTTTTATCTCTCCCTCTCCCTTGGAGTCTCAAAAGTCAGTGAAAAAGTTTTAATAATGTATACACATATATGTGTAGCCCATGGACATAGACAATAATGTGGTAAGGACCTAGAAGAGGTAGGGGTAGGGTAGAGGGAGAAAAAGGGAAATGGTATGGGGGAAATTGGGAACATCTGTAATATAGTCAACAACAACAAAAGACTAGTGTGCACAGTCAGTGTTGCTCAGTGGTATGATGTGGACCTATGAGCCAAGATATCACTGGTTCGTTTTCAGGTTAAGGCACATGCCCAAGTTGGTGGCTCCATTCTAGGAGATAAAATGCAGGAGACAGCTTATTAATGACTCTCTCATCATTGATGTTTCTTCCTCTTCTTTTCTCTCTTTCATTTTTTAAATGAATAGTGTTACTATTGATTTGACTCAACAACACCAAAGTGAGTGTGAGCCATCACATTTTCTCCCAAATCTTATAAGCAAAGTCATGCCTTGATCTGTCTTAATAGAGGATGTCCCAGGCATAACTAGCTTGGAGAAGATCTGCCTCATGTTGGCCTGTAGTACTTAAACTCTTGACTTCATGCAGCAATGATTTCACAAGATGAGTTCAGAAGATTTTGAGGGTATATTCATTTAAGCTGGAGATGATGAAAAAAAGTAGATGTCTTAGATGTTGAACTTTCTGCCTATTGTTTAAATCATAAATTCATTTTAAAAATTGGCAAAATTTTTGAGCAAACTTTTTAACAAAAGAAATAAAGACTGTGGAAATAAATGCATAAAGAAATGCTCACCATAAAAATTTCTTAGGGGAATGATTTAAAAGAAAATAAGTTAACACTATTCTGATTTTTGGTCCTGCAGTTTAAAAATATTAAATAATGCATGAACTTACATGGATAAAGAAAAACTAGAATTTTCATTATTGTGTGTGTGGAAAGGAAAGGGAAAAGCCATTTTAGATCACAGTTCTGCATGTCTTAAAAAGTAAAACCCTCATCTACACTACAAAGTTACATAGTAAAACATCCTATCTAATAAAAAAGTAATATGCAAATTGACCATACCTCAGCTACACCCACAAGCCATGCCCATAAGTGAATCAGGAGCAAGTATGCAAATTAACCCAACCAAGATGGCTGTGGCCATGGAATGAGCAGGAGACTTGGGTTTCCCTGGTAATGGAGGAAGCCAAGCTTTCCACACATCCTGGCCACCCTAGGCCTTCACTCAAGGCCACAAAGTTTCAATTATAGAAGACAAATTCCAACAAAAATGGCTGCAACCACAGAGCAAGCAGGAGTCTTGGCTCTGCTCAAGGCTACAAAATTTCAATTATCCTATCTAATAAAAGAGTCATATGCAAATTGACTGTACCTCCACTATACCCACAAGCCATGCCCACCAGCCACACCCACCAGTCATTCAGAGAGAGTATGCAAATTAACCAAACCAACATGGCTACAGCCACAGAGAGAGCAGGAGAGAAGCTTGGATTGCCCCTGGCAATGGAGGAAGCCAAGCTTTCCACAAAGCCTGGCCAGCCAAGGCCTCCACTTAAGGCAACAAAATTTCAATGTCTGTGCCAGCAGAAGGCTTGGTTCTGTTCCAGGCTACAAAGTTTCAATTGTAGAAGATAAATAAATCCCAGATACCAGGGCCTCCACTTGAGTTGCTGGGGGGGTGTGGCCAGCCTGAAAACCACAACAGGCCCCTTGCCCAGGCTACCCCACACCCCAAGGAAAAACACCCACCCTGATCCAGGACACCCTTCAGGGCAAACCAGCTGCCCCCCACCCATGCACCAGGTCTCTATCCTATCTAACAACAGATTAATATACAGATTGACTATCACTTCAACACACAAGATGACTGCCCCCATGTGGTTAAAAGTTCCTGCCCCTATGTGGACACAAGATGGCCACCACAAGATGGCCAGTAGGGGAGGGCAGTTGGAAGGGTCCAGGCCTGCAATATAGGGCAGTTGTGGGAGGTCAGGCCCACAGGGGAGGGCAATTGGGAGGGACCAGGCCAGCAGAGGAGAGAAGTTGGGGGTGACCAGGCCTACAGGGAAGGACAGTTAGGGATGATCAGACCTGCAGGGGAGGGAAGTTAGGGGCAAACAAGCTGGCAGGGGAGCAGTTAGGCATCAATCAGGCTGGCAGAGAAGTAATTAGGATGTGATCGTGCTGGCAGGCAGAAGCAGTTAGGGGCAATCAGGAAGGCAGGCAGGTGAGCAGTTGGGAGCCAGCAGTCCTGGATTGTGAGAGGGATGTCCAAATGCCCATTTAGGACTGATCCAGGTAGGATCGGGCCTAAACGGGCAACTGGACATCCCTCCAGAGGTCCCAGATTGGAGTGGGTGCATGCTGGACTGAGGGATGCATACCCCCATGCACGAATTTCATGTACTGGGTCTCTATTGTGTGTGTGTGTGTGTGTGTGTGTGTGTGTGTGTGTGTGTGTAAAGACCTTAACCCAAATCCCCCCAAAATTTATTTATCATACCCCAAACCTGGAAATAACAAAAAGCATAGGTCAATAGATAAAGTGGTTATTTACAGAACACACTACTCAGCAATAAAAAATTTTTCATTTAAGTATTAGTGTTGAATCTCAAAATAATTGTATAGCATGAAAGAGTACAATATTTGTTAATGTATACACAAGTTATAGTGTTTATAACATTATGAAAAATATGAACTAATATTTTAAAGAAAGGAAGATGAATGACTGAATTTAGACCTGGGGAAGGCAGAAAGAGAAATTATAAAAGGGCCGGAGATAAAAATAGGGTGTGATAAAGTAAGTTTAGAGTTGTTGATATGGAAATTAGTACAATAGTTAGTAAATAATAAAACAAGAATAATCTCTTCATTGCCCATTGTTTCCATTGGTTGGGCATCATCCCTTGTCCTGAAAGGTCACTAGTTCCAGTCCAGGTCCAGGCACATGCCTACCTGGATGCCCTGTAGGTGACAGACAGGAGGCAGCAATTCAATGTTTCATATATCTCCATTTCTCACTCCTGCACTCTCTTTCTAAAAGGTCAATAACATTCTTTTTAAAAATGAAAAAGACTCATATAAAACAAGAGACTAAATTCTGTGATTTGCATACCCACTTCTGTAAGCCTACTTTTGCTCTAACTTGCACATGGGTGAGATATATGATTATTTCACGTGGAATTTGTACAGCTTTATCTGTATGTCCAAGCTCACCAGATAGTACCAATTAGAAGAGTGCTTTTTTTTGCATGACAGTTATTTACACTAGCTTTAAGTTATAAATAGACTTAATAAAGCCTTAAAATGTACTTCCAAATAAATACCTGGATATCCCTGTCTTGTTAGGAAATTAAAATCACAACCATATATGGGCTCTACTATCTCTCTCCTAATTTCCTGGGAGGAACAGCCTTGCCACAAGAGCAGCAAATATGGGCAAGCAATGAAGACTTTTGTCATCAGAATCTACAAGAATGCTGACTGGTTATAAAAAAATACATTCTGGGACTCATTATAGCATTATCCTTCCTCAGCTCTGAGGTCTTGCCAGTTGAGAAAACCTTGAGGTGAGGCCAGGGGTTCCAACAAACTGTTTATTTTTTCTGCCAATGACTTCAGCCACAGAAAACAGATATGGAGGCCCTGAGGATGTCAGTAAGCAAACATCACACACACCAGAGACTTTGATCATTTTTGGAAAATGTTCAAAAAAACACTTTTCCTCCAGTTTTCTGCAGTCTTTCCCACTCACTGTGAATACAGTGTTTATGCCCTAATGCTGGTTCCATTTTAACATCAGAGTCTTACAACAAATGACACCAGTGTATGAAAGTTCTTGGCACATGGCTCTTTTGCAGTCAGTGGGAAGGAGTTCCCCAAAACATTTCTGAGAATTATGTAATACTTACTGTGAACATATTAAAGCCTAATATGCTAAGTGTCCAACTGAGGAGTCAACTAAACAGCTGACTGCTCGACCTATCACTATGACAGGCACTAATAACCAGAGGGCAGATGCTCAGACTGGTAAATTGGCTTGCTGCTGGTGTCCAGCCAATCTGGACTGGATGAGATGGCTCAGATCAGCCCTGATCACTGGCCAGTGGAGAGATCCCACCCATGCACGAATTCATACACTGGGCCTCTAGTATAATTCAAATTGTTCACACAGGCACAACAACGCACTTCTATTTTTTATCACCATTGAACTCACCAATCACAGAAGCACTAGGCTAAAATTAGAACCACAAAGTCATGCAGACTTTCTTTCAAGGCCTTGGGTAGCAATGAAAATAAGCCAATATTAGACAAAGAGTTATGTGCCTTCCAAAGCAAAGAAAGTTTGGGACCCCACAAATGCTTAGTTATAGTAATTTACTCTCTTAAAGGAAACATTAAGAATTAAGGCGCTGCCCTGCTCAGGGGGCTCAGTGGGTTGGAGCACCATCCCATAAAGCACATCCTCAAAAATTGATGGCCTGCTTAATTCATGGTAAGGGAACTTAACTAACTAGGTTGCAAATTTGATTCATGTTTAGAAAGCAAAGAGGAGGCAATGGATCCACATTTCCTTTTTTAATAATTCTTTTCTCTCTCTCTCTCTCTCTCTCTCTCTCTCAAAAATTAATAAACAATTCCCTGAAACAAAATTTAAAAAATTAAGGTGTTGTTGATTCAAGTACATATGGTTAAAACTAAAGCTATCTCTCTAGAACAGTTATCAGAATTATTTGAACTCAGTGGAATTCTGTCTCTTTTCATGTGAGAGGCTAAAAGAATCAATATCTCAGATTTCAGGAAAAAAAAAACACACCATTAGTGTCATAGTCATAATCCCTACCTTATTTTTATTTAAGCCCCAAAATCTTACAATTTCTGGTTAATTTAGTTTAGTCTTTAAGTGATGAAAATTAACTTTCCCTTGGGACACTAGAGTGAGCAGAGTCCATGGTGAACTAGAAACTGTGCTTTCCCCAGTGAAACCCATGTTTTAATGCCGATAAATACTGCCAGTGACACAGGAGGCATGAGTCAACCAACTCACAGTCTTTCTTACAGCAGAGAATCCACTGGAAACCTCATGGAGGCTGGTGTTGGGATTCTAAAGATGATTTATTGACACAGATGTATTTTAAGTGTCTAAGACTCCTTGTGATCTCAAATAGTATTTCATCTATTATATATTCTGCCCCCTTATTGGGTCCTCCAGCCAGTTTTTTTAAATTCTGTGAAAGCTTACCATCATTCCTGTCTCCTTGTACATTTCTGTATTTGTCATTTTCCTCTGTAGAACTATCCTTATCTTTTTATTCATTTATTTACACTAGCTTTATCACATTTATTAGAATGTCTGTTCAGAATCTTTTATCAAATACTCTCATTATCATGGTGTAATAACCATTTTGCATATTACATCTTTACTATATAGGATATCCAGTCCTGGAAATGACCAAAACCATAGACAGATCAATAGTTAAAGTAGTAATTCACAGATCACAATACTACTCAGCAATAAAAATTTGACTATTTACATAAGCATTTAGGTTGAATCTCAAAATAACTGTGCAGCACGAAGAAAACCAATATTTGTTAAAGAGCATATACATTATAGTGCCTTTAAAATTATGAAAAAATATGAACTAATGTGTTGTAATGGAAGAAAAATCAATGCCTGCAAGAAGGACTGGGGAAGGCAGAGAGAACAGGAGAGAGAGAAAGAGAGAGAGAGAGAGAGAGAAGTTGATAAATTATGAAGGGCAGGAGGTAAATATAGGATGTGCCAAAAGAAGGTTAAGAGTTGTTGGCATGGAAATTAATATAATAATTAACAAATAATAATAAAAACATTTACTCTGCCAGTGACACAGGAGGCATGATTCATATGTACTTGAATCAACAACACCTTAAATTTTTAAATTTTGTTCCAGGGAATTGTTTATTAATTTTTGAGAGAGAGAGAGAATTATTTACTCTGCCCTGGCCAGTGTTGCTCAGTTGGTTGGGCATCATCCCCCACACTTAAATTTCACTGGATGAGGTCATGGGACATGCCCTCCTCAAACCCCAGTAGAGGAGAGCAGAAGGCAGCTGATTAACATATCTCTCTCATATAGATGTTTCTCTCTCATTCACCCTCCCTTCCATTTCCCTAAAAGAAACAATAAAAGTAATGTTTAAAATACTTCTAAATATAATAAATTCTGTGTTTTGTGTGCTCACTACTGTAAACCCATTTTTGCTCCACTGTGTGTATTGGAGACAGATACTTTGTTCCATGTGTGATGGTTTCACAAATTTATATGTACATCAAAGCTCACCAAATACACATTAGAAAATGGCAGTTTGTTACATGTCAGTTCTCATATCCTTGGAGGAAGAGCCTTGCCTCAGTGGCAGGAAATATTGGCAAGCAGTGTAAACTATTGCCATCAGAAACAACAGGAGTGCAAATTGGTTACAAAAGGCATATTCTGGGATTGATTAGAGGGTTATCGTTCCTCTACCTTTGAGTTCTTGTCTGTTGAGCATCAACCTTAAGGTAAACACCCTAGAGGGGCCAGCACAATCCACAAAACCATTAAGTTATATTCTCTGCTAATGTACAACAGAATGTTCTCCTAACTAAAAACACAGCACCATTTTCTAGAAAATCCATGCTACCTCTTGGACTGGCTATGTGTGCATGTGTGTGGTGGTGGGGGGGGGGCAGCTTTCTTTTTAATAAAATCAAAATGGAAAATTACCCTCCAAATGCAAAAACAGAGACTCAAACAATACCACAACTTCAGGGGTGTGAGTGTGTTGGCCAAAGGCAGGACTTTCCAAAGGTGAACTGGGTTGTGGACCCAAAGCATCATGAGGCTTCTCCAGAATACAGAAGTGGGTGCAGTTGTAGTGAGCCAGATGCCTGGGGGATGGGGAGGAGCAGGCTGGTGAGCCTCTAGAATCTAGAGTCTAGATGGAGACAGAAGAGCCTGGGCCAGCTCCTCTCAGGCAGACACAGAACCCAAATCCCTCCCAGGGCCTTGCCTGAGGCTTCTCTCTACCAACTCCTGGAAAAGACAGAGTTTGTCCAAGGTTCAGTGGGAACATCCCAGGAAAAGCAAGAGAGCATAAGGAGGGGTGGAGTGTGCAGGTAGTCTCTTGTCAGGGTAGCACTGGTGGATGGTTGTATTTTTGATTTTCATAATCCTCACAAAAGGATATTTTTCTATTGATTTTTATTCAGAGTGGAAGAGTAGGGGTAAAGGAGAAAGAGAGAGAAAGTGTGTGTGTGTGTATGTGTGTGTCATGGAAGTAAGACACACACACACATCAACTGGATCTCACTTGCATGAGCCCCCAATAGTTTCCATGCATTAAACTTTGAACCCAGGTACTTGCCCTTGACCAAGAATTTAATTCACCATCCTTCATGTGTGTTGGCTGACACTCTTACCATTAATTCACAATGCCCAAGCCATGGTGGAGGTTTTCCCAATAAGAAAAGAAGACCATTTTGTTCCCATATATTGATAAATATCTACAACTTTTAGTGGCTAAACTTCAAGACACTTGCCTCCCAGGAGAGGACCATGAGTCTCAGCAGCCTGCAACACATCGTGCTGCGCAGATAGGGAATGAGCCTCTAAGGGACAGCTCCTCTCCCTCCCTAGGCAGGGCAATGGCTGGAGCACTTCATTCCAGTGGACTAGGTTGATCCTGCCTGGGTCAGAGTTTTCTTGAAGGACATGCTAACTCCCAGGCCATAACTACCCAGGTAATTTATGTTTCATTTCCCACTATCTATGGACCCAAAGACCAGAGTGGCCACCAGCCTGAACTGGGACTAGAGCAGGCCTAAGAACACACATGGCCCAGCACTTACTCACCCTAGCAACTGCCCTGGGCTTTTTCCTGTCCACACCCACCCACCTGCCCAGCTGCCACTGCTGCTTCCAGCCTTGCCACCAGAGAGGAATATAAACTCCTCAAGCACCTGAATTCTGAAACAGCCCACTCTCAACCTCTGGTTGGAAGGTGCAGAGACCACAAGGGGCATGTGAAGACCCAGATGTACTCCCAGCTCCTTAGGTTTTCGTTTCAGGGAGCATAGATGTCATCATATCCTGTGGGTGATTGTGCAGCTCAGGTTTGGTTCCACACTGACAGCATGGATACCTCCCATATTGTTGTCTGGGTCATTGCATGCTTGACCCTCATGGGAACTCTGGCTGCTAGTCACCACGGGGTCCCTGAGCTGTGCTGGTTTTCTCATGTGTGTGGACTGACAGGATGAATAAAACATGTGTAATGCTTAGAGAGAGAGAGAGAGAGAGAAATGAATTAATTTGTTGTTCCTGTAATTTCCTACAGTGGATTATGTTGGGCTTCCTGAATCAGAAATGTTCTTGCATGTGCCCTGACTGGAGATGGAACCTGCAATCTCGGCGTTATTGAGATGATGCTCTGACCAACTGAGCTATTTGGCACAACTTGACATATCTGGGATTTTAGGTTAAGAGAACCACTAATGTACCTACAGATAAATAGATACAAGAACAAACATCATGGTAGATAATGATAGAAGGCTGGGATAGGATTGATGGGTTTCATACTGTAAGTATTTTCATCATATGGATAGATTTCAAATAAGCTATTTCAAAGGCAGAATGTGTCCTTGCATTATTTTATATGCCAAGAAAGAAGCACTGAGGAGGGCAGGAGGAACTTGGTTTCAGGAATGCAGGCATGAATGGAAACATCAAAAGGGCATGTTTTAAAAATGTACATTTTAGCCCTCCCTGTTTTGGTTCAGTGGATAGAGTGCTGGCCCTAGAACTGAAGGGTTGTGGGTTGACTCTGGTCCAGTATATGTACCTCCATTACAGAGTTTACCACAGGCACTGGTTAAGGTGCATATAGGAGACAACTAGGTGATGTGTTTCATTCACATTGATGTTTTCCTTGGTTCTACTCCTCCCTTCCACTCTTGCTAAAAAAAATAATAATAAAGTTAATAGAAAAATACCTTCCTGTGAGGATTATCACCAAAAGTTGTATTTATACTCAATTATATTTAAGCTTTAAACATGTTTAATATATTTTTTAAAAAATAAAAAATGTTTAAAACTTGCCACTACCTATTATTTTACTGTTTTATTATGAATGTTCATGAACAAATTTGTCAATATGTTGAAAATTAAATATAATGATGCATTACTGAAATATCACATCCATATTTAGTGCTATCATTTCAGCAGTTTGAAACTGGCAATGACAAGAATATTTACACCAGGGAAACTTTAAAAAAACTACAAACATAGACCTACTTAATGTATTATTGAATTCTTAGACTTAAAAAGAGTGGTGTAGAATGTAAACAATGCAGATTAAACATAACAGTATATGGTATGAGTTGACTTAAATTGAACACAGGGTAAAAATTGAGAAAAACAATTTTGATTCCAGTATTTAAAACCTATGGTTCTACAAGGCTAAGAAGTCACTTGAGTCATTGAGGAGTGAGTGAAATCAAATATATTTGTTTTAGAGGCTGCATAGTACTTCTGGTTAAAATAATAAATCTATTTAAACAATTTGAAAAAGATTCTGAGCTGACATTTTATTTTATTTACTTATTAATATATATATTTTATTGATTTTTTTTTTACAGAGAGGAAGGGAAGGAGGTAAAGAGAAACATCAATGAGAGAAAAACACCAATTAGCTGCCTCCTGCACACCTCCTACTGGGGATGTGCCCACAACCAAGGTACATGCCCTTGACCAGAATCAAACCCGGGGCCCTTTAGTCTGCAGGCCATCGCTCTATCCATTGACTCAAACTGGTTAGGGCCTGAGCTGACATTTTAACAAATAAGATAAAGATAGGTTAAATAAATGCATGAAAAAAGCACTCACCATAAAAATTTCTTAGGGTAATCCATTTCTGGAGCTGCTTTTTGAAAAAGTTAACCAGTGCATGTGCTGGCAGGGTTGTAGAAAATAACTGGAATTTTTATATGCTGTGGATTAGTGGGAAAGCAAAAGCAATCACCAATTTAGGTCACAGTTCCACCATCTCAAATGTAAAACATTCACCTACGATGCAACAGTTTGAGAAGTAAAACATGTCTATATAGAGAATTGAACATAAATATCCCCAGCAGATTTACTTATAATACCCCAAACCTGGACATAATCCAAATCACAGACAGATCAATAGATAAACTAGGTATAAAATCCTACTTAGAAATAAAAATCATTAAGGATTCATATAAGCAATACTGTTGAATCTCAAAATAATTGTAGCATGGAGAAAACTTGTGAAAGAGTAAACATCAAATAGTGCCTATAAAATTATGAGTAATACTAGAGGCCTGGTGCACGAGATTTGTGTACAGGGATGTATGTTCCTCAGCCCAGCCTGCACCCACTCCAATCTGGCACCCCTCGAGGGATGTCCAACTGCCTGTTTAGGAGCGATCAAGCCTAAACTGGCAGTCAGAGATCCCTCTCACAATCTAGGACTAGTGGCTCCCAATTGCTCACCTGCCTGCCTTCATGATTGCCCCTAACCACTTCTGCATGCCAGCCTGATCATCCCCTAACCACTCCCTTGCCAGCCTGTTTGCCTAAAACTGCCCTCTCCTGCTGGCCTGGTCACCCCTAACTGCCCTCCCCTACAGGCCTGGTCTCCCCTAATTGCCCTCCCATGCAGGCCTGGTCACCCCTAACTGCCCTCCCCTGCAGGCCTGGTCTCCCACAACTGCTTTCCCCTGCAGGCCTGGGTCCATCACAACTGCCTTTCCCTGCAGGCCTGGTTGCCCCCAACTTCCCTCCTCTGCAGGCCTGGTCACCCCTAATTGCCCTCTCTTGCAGGCTTGATCAACCTCAACTGCCCTCCCTTGCAGGCCTGGTCCCGTCCAACTTCCCTCCACTGCTGGCCATCTTGTGGAGGCCATCTTGTGTCCACATGGGGGCTGGAGTGATGGTCAATTTGCATATTACTCTTTTATTAGATAGAATAGAGGCCTAGTGCATGGGTGGGGGCCAGCTCATTTGCCCTGAAAGGTGTCCTAGTTCAGGGTGGAGGTTTCCTTGGGGTGTGGGGTAGCCTGGGCAAGGGGTCTATGGTGGTTTGCAGCCCAAGTGGAGGCCCTGCTATCTGGTATTTATTTATCTTCTATAATTGAAACTTTGCAGCCTTGAATGGAGGCCTTAGTGGAACCAAGACTTCTGCTTGTTCCATGGCTGTAGCCATTTTTGTTGGAATTTATTTATCTTCTATAATTGAAACTTTGTAGCCTTGAATGGAGGCCTGGGCTGGTCAGGGTGTGCAGAAATCTTGGCTTCCTCCATTTCTGGAGCAACCCAAGCCTCCTGCTTTATCCAGCTCAGTGGCCACAGCCATTTTTGTTGGGATTTATTTATCTTCTATCATTGAAACTTTGTAGCCTTGAATGGAGGCCTGAGCTGGCCAGGGTGTGTGGAAAGCTTGGCTTTCTCCATCGCCAGGAACAAACCAAGCCTTCTGCTCACTCTGTGGCTGCAGTAATCTTGGTTGGGTTAATTTGCATATTAACTCATGATTGGCTGATGGGCATGGCTTGTGAGTGTAACAGAATGATGTTTAATTTGCATATTGCTCTCTTATTAGATAGTATGAACTATAACATTGTAAAGCAAGGAAAATCAATGACTGCCTGGAGGGCCAGGAAAGGCAGAGAGATATAAAAGGGCTGGAGGAAATACAGAATGTGGCAAAAGTAGGCTTAAAGTTGTTGGTATGGAAAATAATACCAGATGATAATACAAAGATAAACTCTTCCTCAGCCAGTATCCTCAGCTGGTTGGGTATCATCCCATGCACTGAAAGGTCTCTGGTTTGATTCCAGGTCAGTGCACATCCCCAAAAAGACATCTGGTAGTGTAGCAGTAGGGGCAGGCAGGAAGCAGCAGATCTGTGTTTACTTCTCCCTTCCCCTTCCTTTCACTCCCCCTCCCAAAAAAATTAATAAAAGTCTTCACTAAATTTTTTTAAGAGTTATCTCTATATTTTCAGTACTTACAATTGTAAGCTTATTGTTGACCCATCCTGTGTACAAGTTTCAGGTGAGCTTCACTTGTAACAGCTTCACAGCTTTATCTCTAAGTCAAGGCTCATCAAATAATATACATTAGAAATATGAACTTTCTTGCATGTCAGTACTTATTTCCTAGGAGAAAGAGCCTGTCCTCAATGGCAGCAAATATTGGCAAGCAGTGAAGACTGTTGCCATCAGAATCAACAGGAATGCTGAGATATCTTGGAACTCATTATAGGGTTATATTTTCTCTAACTTTGAGTTCTTGTCTGTTGAGCAAAAGCCTTGACATGAACACCCTAGAAGGGTCAGGGGAGTTTACAACCCCTTTATACTATCTTGTCAGCCAGTGACTTCAGCTAAATGATCATACAAGACACAGGCACTAGAATAATTTTGGATTTACATCTATAAGAAACACTTTTCATGTCATTTTACTGCAGTCTCTCCATGAAAACAGTATTTCTGTCCCAATACTAATTTCACCTCAGAGTTTAACAACAAATGACAACAATCTATGAAATTTCATACATCGTGCTACATGGCCTCTTTGGAGCATGTATAGAGTAATTCTCTAAACATTGCTGAAACTTATATAATACACTCGAGGCCCAGTGCATGAAATTCGTGCACAGGAAGGGGGTCCCCTCAGCTCAGCCTGTACTCTCTCCAATCTGGGACACCTCAGGACTTCTGGCTCCTAACCTCTCACCTGCCTGCAAACCTGATTCCAACTGCTCTCCCCTGCTGGCCTAATCCCCCTAACTGCTCTCCCCTTCCTGCCTGATCACCTCTAACCTCCTCTGCCTTGGCCCCACCAACATGACTTTGTTGGGAAGGACATCTGGAAAGTCGTCCAGAAAATATTCAAATCTAATTAGCATACTACCCTTTTATTAGTATAGAGGCCACCTTGTCCTAAAAATGCAGGTCATCCCCAGTTTTCCTATTGTGGAAGGGTTCCACAGAAGCATCCTGGGTTCTGACCAGGGTTTATGTACTTGTGCTTTATCTCAGCAGATGCCATTCCTAGTAGAAGACTCTTGGGTGTAGCTTGAACATTTCTATTGAATCTGACATATCATCCTCCAAAAATGTTGAGCCACTTTAAACTCCCACCATCAACCATGCATATGCCCTCCATCCCACTTTGATGCCAATATCATTGATTTCTCCCTAGAAGCTTCCCTCCCGTCAGCCGGAACTGCTTGGTACTTGAGCCAACCCCTTTCTTCAGCTGGGGACTTGATTTCCTGAAATAGAATTAAGGAGGAAGAAAAATAGTTTTCCTCTAGCTTTCTGAGTTCTTAGTGGAGTCCCTTGTAATGAAAGACAGATCACCAAGAGAAAAACAAAAGTTCATTAACATGTGTACCTTATGTTTATGTGGGAGTTTACAGGGAAAAATGAGTAACTCCTCAAGGTGGCTTAGAATGCAGATTTAAATACCTTCTTCCTAGTGAAAGGGGACAGGCGATGTAGGCCTTTTAGAGGAGAGTAAATGATTTTTAGGAAAGCTGAACGGGGGTGGGGGAAATAGTTTGTAACAAAGTTTGGATATGATGTCAACTTCTACTCTCCTGTCCTGTGACAGGAGTCAGTCTTCTCTGCCTGATGACACTTCTCCTATCAAGGGGACCTATGACATTTAAGCTCCTTTAGGTGAGTCTGATTTTAGGCAGATAAGGAGACTTCAGTGAAAGCCTCTGAATGCATTTGCTATTTTTCAAGCATTCGCAGCTCAAGATCAATATAACAACACACCATATATGTTGGGATGGCATGTTCTCTGATCTTCAGAATAAACCCTCTCTTAGATGATTTGCTACAGCACCATTATTCCCTGGAGATGGTATTCTGACCAGATTTGGGAGTGATCATAACATGCCCTGTGTTTGTAGAAAGGTGTGGGCCACATCACTAAATAAACCAGGGGCAGTTTTCTCATCTTGTGGAAAGGGAGGTAAAGTTATGGTAGTTTATCTCTCCACAAGTTTCTTGTGGGTTTGTGTCTCCACTGCCCCGTCCTACTCCTACCCCTTCAGCAGCTCCAGCACCTCAGCTGTGGAACATCAGGCTGCAGAATGCCGGCCTCCCTATGGGTTTGTGTCCCCCATCCAGGGCTTCGGGCTGCAGGATGCTGGCCTCCCTGTGGATGTCCCGAATCCAGCCCTCCACAGCCCGAGTTGGCCATGGCTGGGCTTTGCACTGCTGGGTGTCAACCTCCCTGTGGATTTGTGTCCCTGATCCAGGACTTGGGGCTCTGGGGTGCCAGTCTCCCTGCAGGTTTGTGTCCAAGCTGGCCCCCTGCAACCTCAGTGCCACCATGGTAGAGCTTGGGGTTGTAGGTGCCAGCCACCTGGCCACTATGGGCATGGCCATCTTTGTTGGGTAATTTGCATACTCCCATTGACTGGTAGTGTAGCAGAGTGATTGTCAATTTGCACCTTTCTTTTATTAGTGTAGATACTATAAACAAGATAATATATCCTAATAAGAATATGCAAATTGACCATCACTCCAACACACAAGACGGCTGTCCCTATGTGGACAAAAGATAGCCACCACAAGATGGCCTGCAGGGGAGGGCAGTTGTGGGCGATCAGGCCAGCAGGGGAAGGTAGTTGGGGGTGACCAGGCCTGAAGGGCAGGGCAGTTAGGGGCAAGTGGGCTGGCAGGCAGGCAGGGGAGCAGTTGGGAGCCAGCAGTCCTGGGTTGTGAGAAGGATGTTTAACTGCCTGTTTAGGCCCAATCCCCCTGGGGTTGAGCCTAGACATGCAGTTGGACATCCTTTGAGGGGTCCCATATTAGAGAGTGCTGGCTGGGCTGAGGGACATACAACCCGCCCCCCTCCCCACAATGCACCGAGCCTCTAATGTGTTTGTGTGTGTGTGTGTGTGTGTGTGTGTGTGTGTGTGTGTGTGTGTGTGTTGTATAAGCACAAGTAAGGCCTCCTCTTCAGGGTGAGTACTGACCTCACCAATAATGAAGGCACCAAACTTCAAATTAAAACCACAAAATCAAGTACATTTATTTATAAGGCCTAGGTCAGTAATAAGAAATAAGCCAATATTGGACAAACTGATTTTTCTGCGATCATGCTGTTTCTTTCAAAGCACAGAAAGTTTGGTACCTGACCATATCCACTTATCTTTCCATGCTGACAGTTCACAACTTTCCTTTCAAATAATCACAGGCAGTGAATAGAAACAACAAATTACAGGTACAAAAGAAAAAATACCTTTACAAAAACATAAGCTGGAGAAGAGGACAACAAGCAGGTTGATGAATTAGAACCTGACACAATTCATCACAGTTAATGTGAGAACAACATAATCCCTGACAGAGGTAGAACTTCTTAGCTGAGGACAGGTGCTCTGATAACACATGCATTCCTGGGTCACATGCATTCCGTAGTGAGAGATAAAGGAATGAGGATATTGCTAAGAGCTCAGAGTAATTATTTCCTCAAGCAAAAGTAAGAACATAAAATTCATTTCCCCTGAGCACACAGGTGATTGAATGATGCACATCCTTCAGGTGATAGAAATGAAATTGTTTGAGCCAAAAATACTCGCAATGACATCAATGGGGTATAAGGTATAAGGCAGGCTGGGACATGCAGATGCTTAAAGTCTCACTTGTACCTGAAATGAATGAGGAATCTAACAGAGTATATGTTCCTATAAAAGGAGTTGATATTCAGGTAAGTAGGTCCCAAAGTATCTCCTACAGTATTGTCATTCTGAATAAGAAAGATAAAATATTCTCGGGACATTTAAAGCTTTTTTGCATTGTGAATTACCAGATGTCTGTAATCAGGATAAAGTATTTCCACATATACTACACTCAAAATGTTTCTCTCCAGTGTGAACTTTATGGTGTTGATTGAGTTTGAACATATATCAGAAGGACTTCCCACAATCACTACAACTCATGTCTTTTCTCCAGTTTGAACTCTGTGGTGTTGAATGAGGTTACAATTTTGAATGAAGTATTCCCTATAATCACTACACTGATATGGCTTTTCCCCATTATGAACTCTTTTGTGGTTAATGTGTTGTGTATTTTAATTAAAATATTTACCAAAATCCCTACATTGATACAGCTGTGTGAACTCTGGTGTTTAGAGAGATTAGAACTATGATTAGAGGAGTTCCCACAATCACTACACTGATACAGCTTTTCCCTAGTATGAAATCTTCTGCAGTTAAAGATGTTATTATTGTATCTGAAAGATTTTCCACATTCACTATACTCATACGGTTTTTCACCAGTGAGAACACTTTGGTGTTGGTTGAGGTTAGACATATATCTGAAGAACTTCCCACAATTAGTACATTGATACAACTTTTCTCCAGTGTGAACTCTCTGTTGCTCAGGAGAGTAGGGATTTGCTTAAATGACTTCTCACAATCATTGCAGTCATATGGCTTTTCTCCATTGTGAATTCTGTGTTGTTTAATGAGGGTAGATCTCTGACTGAAGGACTTCTCACAATCAATACATTCATATGGCTTTTCTCCAGTGTGAATGAACTCTGTGGTGTTATAATTTTAACTGAAGGACTTTCCACAATCACTACATTGATGCAGTCTTTAGCAGTGTGAACTCCTTTGTGGTTAAGAAGTTGACTATAGTACCTAAAAGATTTTCCACATTCAGTACACTCATAGATTTTTCTCCAGTCTGAACTTTTTGATTTTCAATGAAATTACAGCTACTGCTTAATGACTTATTGCTATCAGTACACTCATATAGCTTTTTTCCAAAGTAGACTTGCTTTTGGGTAAAGAGATTTCCCACATTCACTAAACTCAAAGTTTTTCTCCAGTGTGAACTTTATGGTGTTCAGTGAGAGAAGAACTTTGATAAAAAGGGCTTTCTACAATATCACATCCACAGGACTATGTCGATTGAGGTTAATGACACTTCTAAAACCTTTCACACATTTGTTATATTCATGTCACTCCACCAGAGCAAACATCCTGGTGTTGAACAAATTTATATCTGTGGCTTGAAGCATTTTTACATTTGTCCCACTGGTAATTAGTTTTTCCACTGAGAAATTTCTGTGAAAACTCACTACCACTGTAAGGCTTCCTATGCTAAAGGATGCCTGTGGCTGCAGCAGCCCTAAGAATGGCTGAGAAGTCTTTACCAGGCTCCCCAGTGGTTGAAGGCACCCCTGAGATGTAGGAGGTGCACCTGCTCACAGACAAGGCCTTGCCCACAGATTCTTTCCAGAACTTCTCTCCACAGACACCCCTCTGTTGCTAGTGATGTTTTACATGGAAACTGAAGCCTCTAACACATGGGTCATTGAAGAAGGCTTTATGCTCAAAGTATGCTGCCTGTGACTCAGGCAGGTGTAGAATATCTTTTAAAACTGAGAAACAGCGCTTACAGAGATGGGTCCTCTGGGTTGCTGGAGCTCTTAGAAGCCATGAATTTTGCATCCACTTGTATAGATATACTTTCATCAGAACAGGCCTCATCCTGATCCATTTTATGTCAATATCCTGAAAACAGAAATATGACAAGGAAATGAATGTTGACCAGTGACACAGAGATGTCCCTTTACAAAAGTGTGTTGCACATATTACTTTGACTTTGTGCAACTGGATGAAAACAAAAGATTTCCAGGAAGGATCTATAGGATGCTGCAATGAAGTTCTAGGCTACTGAAGATCAAGAACAAGAAAGATCTCTAATTAAATATGATAAAAGCATGGCAAGCAGCACATGGAACAGAAGAGGGATCACCTGCTCATTCCTCTGCTAAAAGCATTCAGCAGAAATTGTCTGCTGGTGACATGGGCAAGCTGTGCAGAAAGTTGGTTACATCTTATTCCACATAAAGTTTAATGAATTAATAGCTTGTGTTTGAGGTCTACTTAAGCATGTATGCACACCTCATAACACATGTGCACGTCAATGTGAAGAATACTGCAGAGAAAGTCTTGCACGGGCCAGGTGATACAAAAAGGCCAACAGGAGAAGGTAGCCAAAAGCCAAGAAGTCACAGATAAAATGACAAGTAAGAAAAATGTTATGTATGGGATAGAAAAGAGAAAAATGAGCTCTTACCAATGGCATTTGCACCTAAACACTGTTGGAAATTAGCAGGTCCCTTGAATGATATCAATACAGACATTATGTCATACTTTTCCCAGCTGCCACTCGACAGAGCCAGGTCTTCTCTGAAATCATCTTGCATGTTCACCCTGTAAAAAAGCCAGGTTCTCCCTGCACTTTCTACTGTACAAGTATGTAAAACCTAAGTATCTGAGTATAAATGAAAGGCAACAGAGCGGCCAACACTGGGCCAGGGCAACTCAGCATGCAATAGTATTCAGGGGAGAGAATATCACAAACAATGGAAGGAGTATCTCACAATAAATTGCTGATGGTTCCTGTAAGTGAAGACCATAACCAGGCACAGGTAGTCACCAATGAGGCTTAGCTGGAGGAAGGGTGCGGCAGTGAAAGCCATGGATCTGGACACAGTCAATCTTCCAGGAAGAGGAAGTTAAGGTGGGTCCATTAAGCTGTCGCCAAGACTTGTGACTTCCACACACTTCCTGCACTATCTCAGGCAATGGATATTAGGGGTATTTGGTGAGTCCATTGCTTACATACAGAGCACATACTAAAATAATGTGGGAAAAATTAACAGAGTCAATAATGGCTTGGCTCTGGAACAGAGAAAGTTCTATCTGGAGAATAAAGGAAGAGAGGCCATCACTTCAGTACACTAGAAAATATGAGTCTTACCTTCACATGACACAAGTGCAAATACTTCCAGCATCACATCGAAGTACAGATGTCTCTGATCCTCATCAAGGAACAGCCACTCCTCCTGAGAGAAGGCAATGGCCACATCCTCAAAATTCATATCCTGTTATAATGGGGACAGTTCAGCCCATGATCAACATCTCTCCTATGATTTTCTGTTCATCATACTCCCCACACATCCATCCTCTCCCTCTACTACCTTCATCAGAGTATGTATCAGACCTTAGTCCAATAGAAGTAACTCTC
The DNA here is from genome assembly GCA_004026805.1 of Lasiurus borealis. Taxonomy (NCBI): domain Eukaryota; kingdom Metazoa; phylum Chordata; class Mammalia; order Chiroptera; family Vespertilionidae; genus Lasiurus; species Lasiurus borealis. Next base: position 271 of record PVJN01020359.1, on the reverse strand, counting down.
TCCTTATATGCCAACTGATACCCTGTCTTCCCACAATAAAAGTTGGATGAGCAGATAACAGATATCTGAATCCTGGGCCTCACATGTCAGTCACACAGCCTCTTCTCAATACAGTTGAGGGAGAAATGTTGACCATAAAGAAAGTGTGATGGATTTCACACAGGTTTTATCAGGCATTCCCCCTGTAGTGCCCAGAATGTTCCTCCAAGACCCAGAAAAGCATGGGATCACACTTCACTCTTTGGAACTCAATCCTAGGATGCTGAGTCCA
>PVJN01020358.1:0-36115 GCA_004026805.1 Lasiurus borealis | reverse complement strand
AATTCTGCAGCAAACATAGGTAAGAAATGCCCCCTCACATCTATTTGCATATATAAATTTGTATATGAAATGAAGATTAAAACTCTGACCCTCATTTAAATTCAAGGACTTCAGCATCTAACACACATCCTTTTGGAACACAGTAGACCCGAAGTAAATGCAGCATGCATAAATAACTGAATATTAACTTCAGAGAAGCGTTTAGAATAAAGTGATATGAAAGCCATGGCAAAAACTGGGTAGCAATGTGAAAACCCTCTGTATATTATTTGTCCTCTCTTCCCTGCAACCATCAGTGACCCAGCATGTATCAGATCACCAGACCAGGTCAGGACCAGAGAATTTGAAGAATAAAGGGCTCATCTTCATTAGTCCTGGTCTTAAATGTCAAGAACAGAGATAGCCGAGACCGGTTTGGCTCGGTGGATAGAGCGTCAGCCTGCGTACTGGAAGGTCCCAGGTTCGATTCCAGTCGGGGGCATGTACCTTGCTTGCGGGCACATCTCCACTGTGAGGCGTGCAGGAGGTGGCTGATCTATCTCTCTCTCTCATCGATGTTTCTGACTTTCTATCTCTCTCCCTTCCTCTCTGTAAAAAAATCAATAAAATATATTTAAAAAAAAAAGAATAGAGATAGCCCTGACTGATATGGCTCAGTGGATAGAGCATCAGCCTGCAGCCTGAAAGGTCCCAGGTTTGATTCCGGTTCAAGGGCATGGTTGTGGGCTCATCCCCAGTAGGAAGGCAGCTGATCGATGTTTCTCGCTCATCAATGTTTCTAATTCTCTATCCCTCTCCTTTTCTCTCTGTAAAAAATCAATAACATACATTAAAAAAAAAAAGAATAGAGACAGTGATATCATTATCAAAGCCTCTAAAAGCACTGATGCCACTGGCTTGCCCTTAGCTAGTCAAGTGCAGGTTTGTTTCTACTCTTTGCCACTCAACAAACATTTATTGATACCTCCTATATCTCAGGCACTTTTAGTAGATGCTGGACACACACACATCAGAGAACAAGCTCAGTCCTTGCCTCCAGGTTTATAGTATAGAGCAGAAAGTCTACAGATGAACTGCAGAGTATGCTGGGAAATGTCTTAAATTATATGCAAAATAGTGTATCTATATAAATTGGGAGGGAAGTGAGAAAGTGAAATTCCCAAGTGGCTTTCTGATTTAAAAAATATTAAGAACTACTGGTTTGGGCTTTGCAAGTGTGGCTAAGTGGTTGAGTGTCAACCCACAAACAAGAAGGACACAGTTCAATTCTGGTCGGGGTACATACCTGGGTTTCAGGCTTGATCCCTAGTTGTGGGTGTGCAGGAGATGGCTGATCAATGATTCTCTATCATTGATCTCTCTCTCTCTCTCTCTCTCTCTCTCTCTCTCTCTCTCTCTCTCTCTCCCTCTCCCTCTCCCTCTCCCTCTCCCTCTCCCTCTTCCTCTCTCTCTCCCTCTCCCTCTCCCTTTCCCTTGCTCTCTCTGAAACCAATAAAAATATTTTAAAAAAGAAAAAGAAACCACTGACTTGGGACCATTCATTTTCCTCATTTCTACTAGTAAGTTCTTGACAAGTATCTAAGCACTTACAGCACCTCTCTGGTGTCTTCTCACCTTTGCTGTACATATGACTTCTTCACGAGTTGGGAGCAGTCCCGGTGGTGGAGGAAAGAAGCACACCTCATGGCTGTTGTTTGTAGTTCCCAGGAGCTCTGTCCCCGGAAAGATGAGTTTCTCCAGAGAGTGTGCTTTTTGGAATATTATAACTCATCCAGTAGGCAGAGCACTTTCCACTGGTATATTACAACCTGACAGGCAGAATGACTAGGGAGGAATTTTTATCATTTTGAAAGTACTATTTGATTTCTGAGACTTCTCCAAACTAAACACCCACTGACAGAGACGGGAAAAACACGCTTTTCTTTTACAAAGGGCCAAAGAAAGCTCAGTGAGTGGTTCAGACTAGAAGGAAGAAGGCAAAGCAAGTAAGCCAGCACCCTGGGCAGAGCATGTCTGGTGGAGCAGTTCTATTTCCCATGCAAATTAATAAAGTGTCATTCTTAAATGTTCATCATTCTTAAGTACGTTTTTGTGACTTTCTCAAGACACCACCTATCCATTACCAGACACAATTTGAGTATTCAAAAAGGAGAGACAGATCTTCATGAGCTTTTTTGGAATAACACTACCATTCTCTTCCTCAATGTTTTACTTTTCTGCTGATTTCTGTAAGATATAAAACTTTTAAATTTTAAAATGGAGTATTCTAATAAGCTTGAACCCCAATATTTTTGAATATGTAATGCCTAGAAGCCAGAATAAGTCTCTTGCCACCAATTTTCTGATTAAATTTTTGGAATAGACTGTGTTTGTTTTTAATTTTTGTTGGATTTATTAGGATGACATTGTTTAATAAAATTAGATAGATTTCAGAGGTATGATTCTACAATACATCATCTGTATATTGTATTATGTGTTCACCACTCCAAGTCAAGTCTCCTTCCATTACCATTTATCCCTTTTTACCCTCTCCTACCTCCCTCATCCCCCTGGCTCTCTGGTAATTACCATACCATAGTCGGTGTCTACAAGTTTTGTTTTGTTTATTGCTTAATCCCTTCACCTTTTTACCTAACCCCAAACCGCTCTCTCCTCTGACAGCTGTCAGTCTGTTCTCTGTATCTATGGGTCTATTTCTTATATGAAACTATTAAAAGTTAGTTTATGTTATTCATTAGATTTCACATGTAAATGAAATCACTGGCTTCTTTCACTTAGCATAATGGTCTCCAGGTTCATCAATGCTGTCGCAAAAGGTAAGTTTTCTTTGCTTTCTTCCTTTCTTTCTTTCTTTCTTCCTTCCTGCCTTTCTTTTTTTGTTTTTGTTTTTTGTTTGTTTGTTTGCTTACAGCCAAGTAGTATATTGTAATACCATAGATTTTTTTATAAACTCCTGAACTGATGGGCACTTGGGCTGCTTCCAAATCCCAGATATTACTGTAAATAATACTGCAATGAACATAGTGGTGCATATATTTTTTCCAATTAGTGTTTTTGGGCTTCTTCAAATATAGTCCCAGAAGTGGAATTGCTAGATCATAAGGCAAGTTCCATTTTTATTTTTTTAATATATTTTTATTAATTTCTAAGATGGAGGAAGAGGAAGAGAGAAAGAGAAACATCAATGATGAGAGAATCATTGATCGGCTGCCTCCGGCATGCCCCACATTGGGAATCGAACCTGCAACCCAGGCATATGCCCTGAGCAAGAATCAAGCTATGACTTCCTGATTCATAGGTAGATGCTCAACCACTGAGTCATGTGGGCTGGACCCATTTTCAATTTTTGAGGTAACTCCATAGTGCTTTCCAGAGTGGCTACACCAATCTGCATTCCCACCAATAGTGCATATGGGTTTCCTTTTCTCCACAACCTCACTTATACTTGCTGTTTGTTGACCTAATGAAGATAGCCATTCTGACAGGTGTGAGGTGATATCTCCTTGTGCTTTCAATTTGCAATTCTGTGATTATTACTGATGTTGAGCATCTTTTCATATGTCTATTGGCCATCTGTATGTTCTCTTTGGAGAAGTGTCTATTTAGATCCTTTGCCAATTTTTTTAAATTTTTTCTTTTTTTACCCTCACCTGGGAATATGTTCTTGTTCACCTGTTTGTTTGTTTGTTTGTTTGTTTAGAGAGAGAGGGGAAGAGAGAGAAACATCAATCGGTTGCCTCCCAGAGATTCCCTGTCTGGGAATCATAGCTTCAATGTTTTGATGTATTGGACAATACTCCAGCCAACTGAACCATCTGCCCAAGGCTTTTACCCACTTTTTAACTGGATTGTTTGTTTTTTCAGTGTTGAGTAGTATAAGTTCTTTATAATTTTTGGATATTAATGAATATGTTCTCCCATTCAGTAGGTTGTCTTTTTCATTTTGTTGATGTTTTCCTTTGCTGTGCAAAAGCTTTTAATTACATTTGCTTGTTTTTCTTTTGTTTCCCTTGCCCAAGATGATATATCAGAAAAATATAGCTAAGTGTCTGAGACTTTACTGCCTATGTTTTCTTCTAGGATTTTTATGGTTACAAGTGTAAGATTAAAATCTTTAATTCATTTTAAGGTTACTCTTGCATATGGTGTAAGAAGATGGACTATTTTCTTTTCTTTTTTTTTTTTTGTATGTATGTATTTGTCCAATTTTTCCAATTCCATTTAGTGAATAGACTATCTTTATCCCCATTGTATAGTCTTGCCTACTTTGCCAAATATTAATTGACTATAAAGGTGTGGGTTTATTTCTGAGCTTTCTATTCTGTTCCATTGATCTATATGTTTGCTTTTCTGCCAGTACCATGCTGATATCAGGTAATGTGAATCCTCCAACTTTGTTCTTTTTTTCTCAAGATTGCTGTGCCTTTTGGGATCTTTTGTGGTTCCATATAAAATTTAAAAATATTTGTTGTAGTTCTGTAAAATATGCCATTGGTATCTTGACAGAAATTGCATTGAACCTATATATTGCTTTGGATAGTGTGGACAGCTATATTGCTGTCCTTCATGACATTGAGATGAGTTGCATTGTGAGAAGAGATCCATCTCTGAGGAACAGAATGTCTCCCTGGAAAACTGCCCTAGGGCCAAAATGGTTTTTTTCCTTCTCAATGGGCCTCAGAGACCTGGGTCCTGCACCCAGGGCAAACAGAGCAGAGAGAGATATAGGGAAGGCACTGCACGGCAGAAGACAATGTGGCCGCATAATGAGGGATCAAGAAAGTATAAATTTAAAAAAGAAATAGCAGGGTCTTTATCTGACCTTGTGATGAGGAGGTATGGGAAAAGCGTATCAGTTGGAGAAGCTGGTCATAAGATGGCCAGATGATCTATAGAACCAGCAAGGTTAGCAGACAATGTAAGCCTTCTTCTGGAATTACATGGGAGTGGATCCAGTAAAGTAAACTTTCAGCTGTCAATCAGAATCCCAGCTTGAACACTTGTGATTTTTAAGCACCAAAGGGAAGGGTGAATCTTTGAAAACCAAACAAGCCAAAGACTTCGGAATTAATTAGTCAGTTCATTAATTAGTTAGTTAGTTACTTGAGCTGTCCCAAGATCATTCATAGCCAAGTGTCATGAATGTGTGAACAGTTAGGACTCAAAAGAGTTCAGAGGAAGGAAAGGTTGCTCTTCCCCATAAGATCTAGGAAGGCTTCACAAAAGAATTTGAAGTAGGTCTCGACGAGGGGTAGCAATTGGAAAGAGAGAAAAGGAGGGAGAGTGCTTCTGTTAGGAGAAATGCAGGAGCCAAAGCAGGAAGGAGCCAAAGTGTAAGCTATACTTTAAACAAGGAAATGGTCCTGTCTGGTTGGAAGCAAGTCTGTATTCTTTCATATTCTTCCTCCAAGCTTCATATCAATTTAGCTCCCATTCTTGAGTCCCAGAGATAAAAACATACTAAGCCAGACTCCATGGAGCAATCAAATGTGTTGAAGACATCCTGAGTTAACTGATGCTAGTTCTCAGGGAGAGGTCAATCATCCTAGAGGACAGGACTTGGTCTAAGTTATTCACCTTGGTTTTTTCATGCCTCACATCCCCCTCTCAAAATGCACTCCTGAATTTTATACCCAAAACTCCTGCAAAATGCTGCAAGAAGTGTTCATGACTCCCCTTCTGCCCTAACCCCACAGCTACTCTGTTCCATACAGACTCCTCTGGATAAGAGGTTCGTTGGTTTGTCACTTTCATCAGAAAATGCTTAAGTTAGCACCTACACTATGTCAACACTGTTCTAAGCATAGAGGAGAATACAGCAATGAACAAGTCAGTATCTGCCATCATAGAATTTTCTTTCTAGTGGGAAAGACAGACAAATGTAATATGTAAATAAGATATGAGGTAGTGTTATGAATAAAAATAAACAGAGTAAAGAGACAGGGAATAATAAGGAGGGGTTCTATTTTGTATAAGGACAGGAAAAGAGGTGACACTAAGCAGAGGCCACAGGGGTAGGGCCCAAGCCACGAGATGGAGATGAGTTGGTGTGGCTAAAGAACAGGAAGGCCACCCTGGAGCGAGCTCAGTGATATGGGGGATGAAGAGGTTAAGGGACAGGCAGAAACTCCTAGGATAGGGACAGAAACAATGCCCATGGTCATAATCCTACTGAGCCAGCCCTTGGAAGGGTCTTGCCCACCATTTTCCCCTCTACCTGACTCATTAAACATTTTCAAAATTACTATGGTATACAACTGGAAGGGAAAGACAAACTTCCAGTTTTAAAAGTTAGAGCAATCAGGCCTGGCCAGTGTGGCTTGGTGGTTGAGTGTCAACCCATGCACCAAGAGGTTGCTGGTTCAATTCTTGGTCAGGGCACATGCCTGGGTTATGGCTTTGGTCCACAGTGGCAGGGGGTGGGGGATGTGCAGGAGGCTGCCAATTGATGTTTCTATCTCTCTCTCTCCTCTCCGTTCCTCACTCTCTCTAAAAATTAATTTTAAAAAAACATATTAGAGCAATCAACAACCAAGGGATTCGAAGTGGCTGGGGCCTTATTATCTCAGTGTTGTAATGAGTCTCCAGAGAAGCCCCACAACTTCACTTCAGAGAAGGGAAAGCTTTCCTCAGGAAATAAATATCTGGGGCTCCAAGTTTCAAAGTTCCATAGAAACCAGGAAACAATCCCAATCCACCAGTCCTGTACTAGATGCACATAAAGTCACAAAGTCTCCCCAAAATGGCTTCTACCAAGGTCTTGTTAGGAGTGGTAATTCTGAATGTAGGTTAAGGATAACCCAGCAGAACCTCTTGGACTGTTGATGGTTGAGTTAAATGAATCTCATTGCCCACAGGTACTCTTTAGCTTAAAAGGAAAGGACAGAAGGAGAGATTCCAAGGACATGTCCACAAGATGACTCACTTGCTCTCTCATCCATGAACCCAACAACAAGGGTCAGAGTCCTCTCACCTGAAAATTTAATATTTTGATAAAGCTAGAAAGGCAAGAAGATCCTGAGATCTGGGAAATCCCCTCCAGATGAGTGACTAGGAAGATCCAAGAGAAACTGCTTCTTAGCCCAGAGATAATTTGGGGTCTGTTTTAGGGAGCTGAATGGTTGAAAAATGAGAAGCATGGGGCTTGTCAAAAAGAATACAATAAAACCATGCTAAATAATAATAGTTAGCATTTACTGGGCACTTACTGTGTTCCATTCTAAGCGCTTTTCACATGTTCTCTCTAATCCTCCAAGCACATCCTGTGACCTAAGGATTACTATGATACCCAGTCCACTAAGGAGGAAGCTGAGGCACAGAGACTAATAAGGCACTTGCTTCCAGAGTTACATAGCTAATTAATGGGAGAGTCAGGATCAAGTATCTGTACCCTAGGTGTTATGTGCATGGCACTCTGGAAACCCCAATAGCCATAATCTCAGTATGGCTCTGGATAGAGTGGGTACCAACTAATGCTGTGCATGGATGACTTTTTACTATCAGGTAATGAAGATCATTTCTCTTGTTAAATCCCATACTTTTGTAAGTGTTGGTAAGAACTCTTTGCTCCCAGAAAAATAAAAATCTGTGCTCCACGAACTCCAGGGCCCCTCCCTTTCTTGTGCTCAAAGTTCTAATGGAACCACTCTGGTGATAAGCAAAGCAGAGCATAATCCACAGAACTAACCTGCAGAGCTCTGAGGGTTCATCTGAGTCAGAACCTAATCTACATCCCTGCCTGTAATTATTCTATTGCTTTCAGAACAGCTGGACACCATTCTATTAACTCTCTTCAGTCATGTGAGCTGCAGCTGCCCCTGGATCTCTCTGAGGAACCATTCTGTCACTCCTCCCTCCTATCAAATGGCTAGCTACCTCACACCCATAGGTGGCCTCACGTGCTAGACAGAGAACATCTATGGGGCTACAGACACTCAAGGCAAAGCAGCTGTGTGTTCTCCAGAAGGCCATCTCTGTTATATCAAACTTGAATATTTCCTGCCACACACCAGACCATTTCTGCTCTCCATGAGAAAAAACAACAGGGGGTAATGACTGCTTACAATTCAAACAGCTACTGTGTCCCTTGTCACGGCTGACTCCCCTTCTTTTTTCATCATTTTTGTAGCACTCCTAGATATCTCTTACAGTTATATAAATGGATCTTATTTTGTCCAACTTTTTATTATGAACACTAGAGGCCCAGTGCATGATTAAATCATGAGTATGTAGGGTCCCCTAGGCCTAACCTGCCATCATGGTCATGTCCACCACCCCACAAAACCTCACATACTCTGCAGACACTGCCAGCAGCCAGCAAGGCTCCTCAGATACTCCAGAAGTCCTGCCCGCAAATGCCTCTGCAGGACCCATCAATGCACATCCTGGTGAGTCCAGTAGTTGGTCATGAGTCCAGGAGTTGGTCATGACCAAAGCCTTTTATGATATAGACTAGAGGCCCAGTGCAAGAATTCATGCACTGGGGGTAGGGTCCCTCAGCCCAGCTTGCACCCTTCCCAATCTGGAACCCCTCTGGGGATCGGGCCTAAATTGGCAGTCAAACATCCCTCTCACAATCCAGGCCTGCTGGCTCTTAACCACTTGCCTGCCTGATTGATCGCCCCCTAACCACTCCCCTGCCCACCTGATTGATACCTAACCACTCCCCTGCCAGCTCGATCACCCCCAACTGCCCTCCCCTGCAGGCTTGGCCACTCCCAACTGCCTTCCCCTGCTGGCCATCTTGTGACAATGTGGAGTAGCCATTTTGTGATGACATGGGGGTAGCCATCTTGTGACAACATGGGGATGGCCATCTTGTGATGCAAGGGTGTGAGGGTCAATTTGCATATTACCTCTTTATTATACAGAATGTTTAAATATACAGAAAAACTTAAAGAATAATACAATGAACACCAGCAAACCTCCACCTAGTCCAATTTCTTTTAAAATATATTTTATTGATTTTTTTACAAAGAGGAAGGGAGAGGGATAGAAAGTCAGAAACATCGATGAGAGACATCGATCAGCCGCCTCCTGCACGCCCCCTACTAGAGTTGTGCCCGCAAGCAAGGTACATGCCCCCAACCGGAATTGAACCTGGGACCTTTCAGTCCGCAGGCTGACATTCTATCCACTGAGCCAAACCGGTCTCAGCCTAGTCCAATTTTTTAATCTCTTAATAAGCATCTATGCTTTTATGGATAGATAAAATGTCTAAGAGTAAGAAAAAATTTCAAATATTCACCAAAAAAAAAACAATGGTAAAATATTAAAATAATTCTAATTTTGAAATCAGAAAAAAATATAAGCTTCGTATTCATTCATTTGATCTTGGTTAGAAATTGTAACTGAAGACAAAAACTGCAAGCCTTAATTAACAATCTAAGTGCCTTGATGGAAAGGGGGTTCATTGACCTCAATGTTTTAAGAAAATAAAGCACTAAATCATTTCAATTTATTAGAGAGGCAAGGAAACAGCAAAAATATCTACATATCGGTTACTAAAAGAGTTAATTAATATTTTTTCTGTATCTTATGCTTGTAGAATTGAGCATTTGTCTAAACAGCCAACTAAAAGAACTTTCTTACATTATTGAAAGATTTTTTAAGAAATAGTTCCAAGGATAGTTGTCTTGTAACTTAAAACTAAAAATATTTGTTATAAGAAACCACATATGTCTGAAATGTTTGTTTTCAGAAGTGTGTGTTCATTTAAAGTTGTAACCTCTATTTTCATGAGAGGCTGATTCATCCACCATTATTATCATTATCTCACATATGGAATATATAGCTAAATACGTACTTGGGAGAAAATTCACAGCCTAACTTGCTTATGTCAATAAAGAAGAAAGAATTTGAAAAAGTAAATGAATTGAGGGTATAAAACAATTAATTAGAAAGAAAAAAAAGGTAAACCTAAGGAAATTAAGAGGAAGAAATTAAGAAAGCAATGAAACAACAAATACAAAAACTGATTTTTGAAAATCAGCTAAATATATTAACTAATAGTAACCCTGCAGCTCTTCATTTTAAAAGGAGAAAGGATAAGCACACCAAATGGGCAGCGGGGTTTGGGGGAGAGACTAGATACAGCAGAAAATATTTATATATTTATGTATTTCTCTTTTGCTCACTTATATCCAAATACTTGGAAACTGACTCCAGAAAAGATGAAAAACAAATATACCAAGTAGCACAGCACTAGCCTGGACACTGTTAAAAAGTTACCCTCTACATTCCCCTCCCTGACCTGACACCCTGGCAAAGTCACCACATCCAGATAATTTCACAGAACTAAGCACAGGCACACATGAAATAAGTGAGTAATAAATAGGGAAAAGTTTTAAATTCTTTTCATAAAGCAAGTGTTATATGAATAGGAAAACAGCAAAACTAGTGCTGAAAAGGAAAACCACACATTTATGAATATCAATGCAAAAATCACAACATAATAGCCATAGAATCCAGTAAAACATTAAAAAAAATTATATGCCATAACTAAGTGGGTTTTTTCTGAGGGATAGAAAGATTATTCAATAGTAGGAGATCTGTTAACATAACTCATAATATGAATATACAGAGAGAAACATGATCATTCTCATGGATGTTGAAAATTTTTTTAATACAAAACAACTTCATTACTTAATTTTTGAAAAAAGTGGTCTGATAAATATGGGGAAAGATTAATACCTTCTTAACAATACATATCAATAATCTCCAAAGCTAGAATTATTCTCAATGGGGAAAGACTAGAAGCTTCCTCATTAAATATAGAATTTAAAAAATTAAAGTTCCTGCCTGGCCGGTGTGGCTCAATGGTTGAGCATCAACCTATGAATCAAGAGGTCATTGTTTGATCCCCAGTCAGGGCACATGCCCAGGTGATGGGCTTGATCCCCAGTGGGGGGCATGCAGGAGGCAGCCAATTGATAATTCTCTCTCACCATTGATATTTCTATCTCTCTCTACCTCTTCCTTTTCTGAAATCAATAAAAATATTTTTTAAAAAACAAGAATTAAAGTTCTTGCCAAAACCAGTTTGGCTCAGAGGATAGAGCGTCAGCCTGAAGACTAAAAGGTCCCAGGTTCAATTCCAGTCAAGGGCACCTACCTTAGTTGTGGGGACATCCCCACTAAGAAGTGTGCAGGAGGCAGCTGATCGATGTTTCTCTCTCATCGATGTTTCTAACTCTCTATCCCTCTCCTTTCCTCTTGGTAAAAAAATCAATAAAATATAGTTTAAAAAAAAAGAAAGTTCTTTAAATAATTAAAGTATTTGCTGTTTCTAGCTACAAAAATGTTCATGTCATGTGCACTGTGAGGTATAAATATTCAGGAGAAATTAGAAAGAAAATAGCAATAAAAGATAAAAAATATAGTTTTTATTCTTTTATTGTTGAGAGTATTACAGATGAACCTATTTTTTCTCCCATTGTTCCCCTTCACCCAGTTCTTACCCCACCCCCAGGCCTTCACCACCTTATTGTCTGTGTCCATAGATTATACATATCTATAATAATAAAAGTATAGTGTGCTAATTAGACTGGACAGCTGAACAACCTTCCAGACCTTCATTGTGAATGAAGCTGTGGTGGCAGAGTCCAAGGTAGAGGTGGTCAGGGGCGATCAGGCAGGCTGGCAAAGTGGTTAGGGGTGATTAGGCAATTAGGCAGAGGCAGTTAGGGGTGATCAGGTAGGCAGGTGAGTAGTTAGGGGTGATTATACAGGCAAGTGGTTAGGGGAAATCAGGCAGGCATCAATATATTTTTATTGATTTCAGAAAAGGAAATCCCTCAGAAAAAAACCCACTTAGTCATGGCATATAATTTTTTTTAATGTTTTACTCAATTGGCTGTGAGGACCAACTGTGACTACAGTGGAAGTGATTAGGGGCAGTGAAGCAGGCAGGCACAGGCAGTTGGGGTGACCAGACAGGCAGGTGAGTAGTTAGGGAAAATCAGACAGGCAAGTGAGCAGTTAAGGGCTATCAACAGGCAAGCAAAGGCGTTTGGGGCATTTAGACAGGCAGGTTAGAGTGGTTAAGGATGATCAGGCAGGCAGGCAGAAGGGATAGGGAAGATCAGGCAGGCAGGCAAGTGGTTAGGAGCAATCAAGCAGGCAGGCAGGCAAGTGGTTAGGAGCCAGTGGTCCCAGATTGCAATAGGGTACAGGCTGGGCTGAGGGACTCCCCTCCCCATGCACGAATTTCATGCACTGGGCCTCTAGTATGCATATAAGATCTTTGCTTAATCTCGTCCTGCCCTCTCCTTCTCCCTTCCCTCTGAGATTCCTCAGTCTGTTTCATGTTTCCATACCTCTGACTCTATTTTATTCATCAGTTTATTTTCTTCATTAGATTCCTTGTTCATTTTTTCTACTTTTAGATTCAATTGATAGATACCACTTTTTATTGCCATTTCTTCTCCTTCTCCTTTTTCTCCTCCTTCTTTTCCTCCTCCTCCTCCTCCTCCACCTTCTTCTTCCTCCTCCTCCTCATTCTTTTTCTTCTTCTCCTCCTCCTTCCTCTTCTTCTTCTTAAAGGATAAGTTTTACCCTAACCGGTTTGGCTCAGTGGATAGAGCGTCTGTCTGTGAACTGAAACCCAGGTTTGATTCCAGTAGAGGGCATGTACCTTGGTGGTGGGCACATACCTAGTAGGAGGTATACAGGAGGAAGCTGATCAATGTTCCTAACTCTCTTATCTCTTTTTCTTTCTCTCTGTAAAAAAATCAATAAAATATATTTTAAAAATAAAAAAGAATAAGTTTCATGTAATACTGGTTTGATGGTGATGAAATCCTTTAGCTTTTCCTGGCCTGGAGAGCACTTTTTCTGACCTTTAATTCTAAAGAATAGCTTTGCTGGGTAATCTTCGTTGTAGGTCCTTGCTATTCATCACATTGAATATTTCTTGCCACTTTCTTCTAGCCTGCAAAGTTTCTCCTGAGAAATCAGCTGAGAGTAACATGGGTGCTCCCTTAGATAACTACTAATTGCTTTTCCTCTACTGCTTTTAAGATTCTCTCTTTGTCTTTAACCTTTGTCTTTTAATTGTGATGTGTCTTGATGTGGGTCTCTTTGAATTCCTCTGGTTTATGACTCTCTGTGCTTCCTATACTTGTCTTTTTTTTTTTTTTTACCAGATTGGGGAATTTTTCTATCATTATTTCTTCAAATAGATTTTCAATATCTTGTTCCCTCTCTTTTCCTTCCAGCACCCCCATAATGCAAATGTTGGTACATTTGAAGTTGTCCCAGAGGTTCCTTACTCTATCTTTATATTTTTTTATTCTTTTTTCATTTTGCTCTTCTGATTAGGGTTTTTTGCTCCCTCATATTCCAAATTGTTGATTTGATTTTCAGAATCTTCTACTCTACTGTAAATTATTCTTTATTTCAGTTAGTGTATGTTTAATTTCTGACTTGTCCTTTTTCATATCTTTGATGTTTTCATTAAGGTTCTTGGAATTCTCACTAAGATCCTTGGAAGTCTTACTAAATCCCTTTAAGTTCTCATTAAGATTCTTAAACAACCTTATAACCATTGTTTTTGAACTGTGTATTCAGTAGTTTGCTTGCTTCCATCTCATTTAGTTCCCTTTCTGGAGATTTCTTCCATCCTTTCATTTCTGACATGTTTCTTTGTCTCCGCATTTTGGCTGCTTCCCAGTGTTTGTTTGTTTCCCTGTGATACCCTGTTGCCCTGAAAATAAGACAGTGTCTTATATAAATTTTTGCTCCCAAAGATGTACTAGGTCTTATTTTCAGGGATGTCTTATTTTTCCATGAAGAAAAATACGGTACACATTTATTGTTGGACAAAAAAAAAAAAAAAGGAAATTTATTACCTATATATGGTAAGGTAGTAGTTGTCATCACAAACCAGCTCACTGATTGGCCGCAGGGCATCCGGAGCTTTTCAGGCAGTGCGAGAGGTCTCTTTAAATCAGGAGTCAGATGCGTTATGGTACCTTTGGTGGCCTTATATTCCAGGAAGGCTTTATGTTCGGGAGAGGCCTTATTATCAGGGAGGTCTTATTTTCAGGGGATGCCTTATATTACAGCAAGAGGCAAAACTGGAAGTAGGTCTTATTTTCAGGGGATGTCTTACTTTCGGGGAAACAGGGTAAGTAGAGCTGCTATGTCTCCTGGAATTGGCAGAGTGGCCTTGTATAGTAGGTGTCTTATAGAGCTAGTGGCTCAGCCTCCCCAATCTTCTGAGCTGGGCACTCTAGATGTACTCTTGTGTGGGCTGTGTGCACAGTCTTGTTGTAGGTGAGTCTTGCTTGCTGTTGGTATCACTGGAAGGAATTGACTTCCAGGCCAATTGGCGTGAGGACCAACTGTGACTACAGTGAAAGAGCTGCTATATAGGAGACACTGCTATGGAGCAGGACTTGCTTCAATGGGGCTTTGGTGCTCACTGAGTCTGTTACTTGAGTGTGTCACTTTTGGATGTGCAGAGTTGTAATCTGGTATGTTCTGAAGCTGTCCACCGGGCACACTGGCTCTAGGGCCTCCAGCAGGTGCCAAAGTCAGTCACTGCCTAGGGCCACCTTGCAGGATCTCAGTTGGTTGGAGCATCGTCCAGTACACCAAAAGGTTGCAGGTTTGATTCCTGGTCAGGGCACCCCAGTCACAGTGTGGATGGGAAGCAACTTACCAATGTTTTTCTCTCTCTTCCTTGCTCTCTCTCAAAAAAAAAAAATCTATAAACAGCCAGGCAGTCCTGGCAGGTGCATCTGAGCATCATCCTATGAACCAGGAGGTAACAGTTTAATCACAGTGTTCAGGTACAAAGATATCCTTCAATCCAGTGATAAGAAGAAAACAGTTTTATAGCTAAAGGCAGATAAAAAGAACATCATTTGCCCTGTATGTATTAAGCTGTGACATCGATTTCTGAGCCAAGAAAAGGAGGATCTAAATGCCGGGTTGCAAGCTTGATCTTCACTCAGTAGAGGGTATGTAGGAGGCAGCTGATAAATGATTCTCTCTCATCATTGATGTTTATCTCTTTTTCTCTTTCTCCCTCTCTCTCTCTTTCTATCTGAAATCAATAAAAGAACATTTTAAAAAAATTAATAAACATATCCTCAAAAATAACTAGACAAATAGCAGACTGATTAAATAATTTAAATTGATTTTATGTATTTACTAACATGGAAAGGTCCTAACACTATGTTAATTTTTTTAATTTAAAAAAATCGAGCCGAAACCAGTTTGGCTCAGTGGATATAGTGTCGGTCTGCGGACTGAAAGGTCCCAGGTTTGATTCTGGTCAAGGGCATGTACCTTGGTTGCAGGCGCATCTTCAGTAGGGGGCGTGCAAGAGGCAGCTGATAGACGTCTCTCTCATCAATGTTTCTAACTCTCTATCCCTCTCTCTTCCTCTCTGTAAAAAAATCAATAAAATCTATTTTTAAAAAAATCAAGATGATAAATAACATTTACACTATGATCCTTTTTTTAAAAAATATGTGGTGTATACAATTGTATGTATGCACAAATTCTCATTCTAAAGTGTGAATAATTATTGCATCCAGGTGATAAGAATTCAGGTGATTTTTATTTTTCTCTTTTTTCTTGAATTTTCTAAAATGTCCTATGAGGAACATAAGTTATTTTGCAACATATAAGAAACAAAAACGTTATTTTAATACACTTTTTTAAATTTTATTCCAGGTTTCTCCTGATTGAAACAAGTCACAAGATTCTATTTGTTATTCTTGGCATAACTGAATATTTATATGAGTCAAAATGTGTTTGATATTACCTTCAAATCACAGTGTTCAGGTATAAAGATATCCTTCAATCCAGTGATAAGAAGGAAACAGTTTTATAGCTAAAGGCAGATAAAAAGAACATCATTTGCCCAGTACATATTACAGCTGTGACATCAATTTCTGAGCCAAGAAAAGGAGGATCTAAATCATCACAGCTGACAACAAAGCACAAGCTGAGTTTGTCAGAGGGGGTTTCAATGTCTGTGTTGTTCATTTCAAATCACTTTGGGAAGGCAAAGTTAATTGCTGCTACTATGAATAATACTGCAATGAACATAGGGGTGCATATATCTTTGCGAATACATGATTTCAATTTTTTCGGGTATACACCCAAGAGAGGAATTGCTGGGTCATATGGTAGCTCTATTCTTAATTTTTTGAGGAATTGCCAGACTGCCAAAGCATTTTCATAATCTTAAAGCAAGCAAGTGGCTCACAAAGCATTTTGCCCCAATTTAGGACATATTACTTACAAATGAAGGCTTCCCTGTACTTCAGAATTTTTAAGATGACAAAAAGACACTTTAACACCCATACACACACACATGAATGGTAACTGTGTGCAGTGATGGGTGTATTAAATTAAATTCATTGGAGTAACCATTTTAGTGTGTGTGTGTGTCTGTGTGTATCACATCATATTGTACACTTTAAACATATACCATTTTATTTGTCAATTATACCTCAATAAAGCTGGGCGGAAAATTAATCCTAACTTTTCCATTATCTTTCCTTTCGTTCCTTCCCCCAGGACCCTGTATTGTACCATCTCCAAGCCCCAGTGAAGAAGGGCAGTATAAAATTAGCCAAGGTTCGGTATTACTTGTTGATGGTCCCTTACATTCCTGTAACAATAGGACTGTCTAATATTAGGCAAAGTCTGCTATTTCAGAGACATAATTAGATTTATTACTTTAACTAAAAGTAACTGTTGTTCTTGATCTGAACAAACAACAGAAACTTTTGTTTGTAAAATTGAAGTAAGTAACAGCCAAGAGATTTGGGAAGAGGCTGACTGAGGCCCATTATAATAATTCTCTGGGGATAGCAAACCTCATCAAACAGGAGAATAGTAGATCACTTACAGCAGTGGTTCTCAACCTTCCTAATGCCACATGTTACGAAGTAGCAACAAAAATAATTTTATGGTTGGGGGTCACCACAACATAAGGAACTACATTAAAGGGACGTGGCATTAGGAAGGTTGAGAACCACTGCCTTAGAGAATCCAAGATGGCGGCATAGATAAACACCTACACTGCTGCTTCACACAACAATTTCAAAACTATAACTAAAAGACAGAACAGACATCATCCAAAACCACAGGAAAGCTGGCTGAGTGGAAATTTTACAACTAGAAGGAAAGAGAGGGGCTCACAGAGACCCAGAGGAGCTGCAAACAGCTGAAGTACAGAGACGTGCATGGAGAGAGCTGGTGCCGGAGAACCTGGCTGGCTTTCTCTGGAGGGAGAGAGATGGAGACTCTCAAAGGCATTGAACCCCTTATCCTACGACACTAAACCCCAGATCCAGCCAAAAGTCATATGGGGGGAGTTTGGACTGTGAAAAGGGATAAGTGCACGAAAATTTAGGGGAGTCGCAAAAGATCAGAAGTCCAGTGACACGCACAACACTTTGCGCAGAGGACTGACTGCTGATTGTGCCACTGGCTTTCACGAGTGGGCGGAGACAGACCCTCCCAACTGAGCCACTTCTAACTTCACTAAACCCCAGTTTCAGGCGAAACACTGGGGACCCAGACTCATATAGTCCCGGAGCGCAGGGGAGCCTGAGGGGCAGCAGTCTAGAGGCACTGTGAAAGAAAGCACGCATGCAGGGACCGCTCCAGCAATTACCCAGTCAAGTGAGACTCAGGGGCCGTGGAGGGCGGAGCTGACTGGAAGGCAAGGCGGTCCATTAAACCCTGAGACTCCACCCATCCCAAGCTCAACAGAGAGGCTTCTGCAGTTTTGCAAGTCTGGTATCATAAGGCTGAATCCAACACAGAAGTTCTACTGGCATAGTGAAAAGTCGAGATAAGGGAAGGGATCACAAACAAAAGAAATGGAGGGAAACAAACGACTGGATATAAAGTTCAAAACCACACTTATAAGGTTTTTCAAGAATATCCTAGAAAAGTTGGATAAAATTAGCGAGACCCAAGAGGAGATGGAAAAGAACCAATTAGAGATAGAAAAGGACCAACTAGAAATTAAACATACACTGACTGAAATAAAAAAATATTATACAGAGACCTAACAGCAGACTACAGGAAGGCAAAAATCAAGTCAAAAATTTGAAATATAAAGAATCAGAAAACACTCAACTGAAAAAGCAAAAAAATAAAAGAATCCAAAAATGTGAAGATAATGTAAGGAGCCTCTGGGACAGCTTCAAGCATACCAACATCAGAATTGTGGGGGTACCAGAGAAAGAGAGAGAGCAAGATACTGAAAACCTATTTAAAGAAATAATGATTGAAAATTTCCCACATCTGGTGAAAGAAATAGACTTACAAGTCCAGGAAGCACACAGAACCCCATATAAAAGGAAACCAAAGAGGACTACACCAATATACATCATAATTAAAATACCAAGAGCAAGATACAAAGAGAGAATATTAAAAGCAGCAAGAGAAAAACAGTTCATTACCTACAGAGGAGCACCCATATGACTGTCAGCTGATTTCTCAACAGAAACGATGAAGGCCAGATGGGAGTGGCAAGAAATATTCAATGTGATGAATAGCAAGAACCTACAACCAAGAATACTCTATCCAGCAAAGCTATCATTCAGAATTGAAAGGCAGATAAAGAGCTTCACAGATAAGAAAAAGCTAAAGGAGTTCATCAACTCCAAACCAGTATTATATGAAATGTTGTAAGGTACTCTTTTAGAAGAGGAAGAAGAAAAAGGTAAAAGATAAAAAATTATGAACAACAAATACCTATCTATCATCAAGTAAAGCTAAAAATTAAGTGAATTAAAAATTTGATCAACAGAATAAACTGGTGAATATAATATAATCAGGAGCACAGAAAGGGAGTGGACTGCTCATTCTCAGGGGGAAAGGGGTGAGGGGTATACAGGGAGAGACTGGACAAAAATCATACACATATGGATGAGGTCAACAGGAAGGAGGTAAGGGTAGAGGGAGGGTTGGGAGCCAAGTGGAGGGGAGCTTTAGAGGGGAAAAAAGAGAAACAAATGTAATAATCTGAATAATAAAGATTTAATTTAAAAAACAAAAACAAGGACTGGGTAACCAGAAAGATCAAGGAAGAAATAAAAAACATCAATGAAAATGACAACACAATACACAATCTATGGGACATAGTGAAAGTAGTCTCCAGAGGGAAGTTCATTGCTCGACAAGCCTACTAAACAAGAAATAATGGTAATAAATTACCTAACCCTACAACTCAAAGAGCTAGAAAGAGAGCAACAAGAAAATCCCAGTGTAAGCAGAAGAAAGGAAATAATAAAGTTCAGAGCAGAGATAAACAATATAGTGACCAAAGAAACAATACCAAAGATCAACAAAACCAAGAACTGGTTTTTTGAACAGGTAAACAAGATTGATGAACCTCTAGCAACAGACCCCACAGAAATACAAAGGATTGTTAAAAAAAATACTATGAACAACTCTATTGCAACAAACTGGACAACCTGAAGGAAATAGACATATTCCTAGAAAAATATAACCCTCCAAAACTCAATCAGGAAGAATCTAAACATCTCAATAGGCCAATAACTATGGAAGAAATTGAAGCAGTCATCAAAAAACTTCCAGCAAACAAAAGCCCAGGGCCAGATTGCTACGCATGAGAGTATTACCAAACATTCCAGGAAGAATTAAAACCTATCTTCCTCAGACTATTCCAAAAAATTCAAGAAGAAGGAACATTTGCAAGCACCTTCTATGAAGCCAGCATCACCCTAATACCAAATCCAGATAAAGACAATACAATGAAAGAGAATTACAGGCCAATATCCCTCATGAGAACAGATGCCAAAATCCTCAACAAAATTCTAGCAAATCGGATCCAGCAGTACATCAGAAACATCAAAATCCATGACCAAGTAGGATTTATCCCAGGAATGCAAGGATGGTATAATATCCACAAATCAACAAATGTGATACATCATATAAACAAATTGAGAGATAAAAATCACATAATCATGTCAATTGATGCAGAAAAATTATTTGACAAATCCAAAATCTTTTCTTGATTAAAACTCTTAACAAGGTGGGAATAGAAGAATTATACCTCAACATCATAAAGCCATATATAATAAACCCACAGCTAACATCATATTCAATGGACAAAAACTAAAACCATTTCCCCTAAGAACAGGAACAAGACAGGGATGCTCACTCTCACCACTCCTATTCTACATAGTACTGGAAATATTAGCCATTGCAAATAGACAATAAGAAGAAATAAAAGGCATCCAAATTGGAAAAGAAGAAGGAAAGCTGTCCTTATTTGCAGATGACATAATAGTGTACATAAAAAACCTGAAAGACTCCATCAAAAAAATAAAATAAAAGACTTAATAAATAAATTCAGCAATGTAGCAAGATACAAAATTAATGCTAAGAAATCTATGGCATTTCTATACACTAATAGTGAACTTACAGAAAGAGAAACTAAAAAAGCAATCCCATTTACCATTGCACCAAAAAAACTAAGATACTTAGGAATAAACTTAACTAAGGAGGTAAAAGAACTATATGCGGAAAACTACAGTTACTGAAAAAAGAGATAGGGGAAGACAGATGGAAGAATATACCATGCTCATGGATTGGGAGAATCAGCATCATTAAAATGCCTATACTACCAAAGCAATCTATAGATTCAAAGCACTCCCCATTAAAATACCAACGGCATATATCACAGACCTAGAAAGGACTCTCCAAAGATTCATCTGGAATAAAAAAAAAAAAAACTCTGAATAGCCACAGCAATCCTGAGAAAGAATAAAGTAGGTGGAATCTCAATACCAGATTTTAAGTTGTATTACAAAGCCACTGTTCTCAAAACAGCTTCGTACTGGCATAAGAACAGCCATATAGATCAACGGAATAGAATAGAGACTCCAGATATTGACCCAAACTACTATTCTCAATTAATATTTGACAAAGGAGGCATGAGCATTCAATGGAGTCAAGATGGTCTCTTCAATAAATGGTGTTGGGAAAATTGGACAAATACATGCAAAAAAAAAATGAAACTAGACCACCAACTTACACCATACACAAAAATAAACTCCAAATGGGTACAGGACTTGAACATAAGACAGGAAACCATAAAAATACTAAAGAAATCCACAGGCACCAAAATCTCAGACATATACTGCTCCAAGAGCAATAGAAGCTAAAGAGAAAATAAATAAATGGGACTACATCAAAATAAAAAGCTTTTTCACAGCAAAAGAAACCGTCAACAAAAGAAGAATGCCCACTGTATAGGAGAACATATTCACAAATGTTATCACTGATAAAGGTTTAATCTCCAACATCTACAGAAAACTTATACAATTTAATAAAAGGAAGATAAATGATCCAATAAAAAAAAAAATGGGCAACAGACCTAAATAAGATCTTTTTGAAAGAAGACAAAAGGAAGGCCAAGAAACACATGAAAATATGCTCAAAGTCACTAATTATCCGAGAGATGCAAATCAAAACGACAATGCGGTACCATCTTACACCTGTCAGAATGGCAATCATCAACAAATCAACAAAGGACAAGTGTTGGTGAGGATGCAGAGAAAAAGGAACCCTCGTGCACTGCTGGTGGGAATGCAGACTGGTGCAACCACTGTGGACAACAGTATGGAGTTTCCCAAAAAAACTAAAAATGGAACTCCCATTTGACCCAGTAATCTGACTCCTAGGAATATATCCTAAGAAACTAGAAACACAGGGAAGTTTTACCAAACATTCAAGGAAGGATATATGCACCCCTATGTTCATAGCGGCACAATTTACAATAGCTACAATTTAGAAACAGCCTAGGTACCTGTCTGTCAGCAGATGACTGATCAGAAAACTATGGTAAATCTACACAATGGAATACTATGCTGCCATAAAAAAGAATGAATTCTTACCGTTTACAGCAGTGGTTCTCAACCTTCCTAATGCCACGACCTTTTAATGCAGTTCCTCATGTTGTGGTGACCCCCAACCACAACGAAAATAATTTTATGGTTAGGGGTCACCACAACATGAGGAACTGCATTAAAGGGACATGGCATTAGGAAGGTTGAGAACCACTGGTTTACAACAACCTGGATGGAACTGGAGCATTATACTAATAAAATAAGCCAGTCAATGAAAGAAAAATACTACATGATCTCACTAATTTATGGATAATAAAGAACATTATAAACTGATGAACAAAAAGATAGATACAGAGGCAGTAAAACATCAAACAGACTTTCAAATTACAGTGGGAAAGTTAGGGAGATGTGGAATAGATAAGAGATCAACCGAAGAACTTCTATGCATGCATATAAGCATAATCAATGGACACAAGACACTGGAGGGTTAGGGCATGCATGGGAGTGGGGGAGGGGTGCAGCAATGGGAAGATATGTACACATATAATGCATTAATAAAATTTAAAAAAAGAGAATGGTGGCCCCAGTAGGTTTGGCTCAATGAATAGAGTGTCAGCCTGCAGACTGAAGGGTCCTAGCTTTGATTCCAGTCAGGGGCACATGCCCAGGTTGCAGACTCAAACCCCAGTGGGAAGTGTGCAGGAGACAGCTAGTCAATGATTCTCTCTCAGATTGACGTTTCTTTTTCTATCTCCCTCTCCCTTCCTCTCTGAAATCAATAAAAATATTTAAAAAAAAAAAAGAAGAAAAGAAAATGTTTTGCCTTAAAAAAAGAAAGAAAAGAAACATACACATTTAACCTCTATCAATTTTCCCTTGAAAATAAATTTCAATCCTAGCCAGTTTGGCTCAGTGAATAGAGCATTGGCATGTGGACTGAAGGGTCCCAGGTTCAATTCTGGTTGCAGGCTCCTCCCCAGCCTGGGCCCTGGTTGGGACCTATGCAGGAGGCAACCAATCAATGTATTTCTCTCACATTCATATTTCTCTGTCCCTCTCTCTTCCACTCCCTCTAAAAATCAATGGGAGCCCTGGCTGGTTTGGCTCACTGGATAGAGTGTTGACCCGCAGACTGAAGATTCCCAAATCATTTCTGGCCAAGGGCACATGCTTGGATTTCAGGCTCAATCCCCAGTAGGGGATGTGCTGGAGGCAGCCGATCAATGATTCTCTCTCATCATTGATGTTTCTCTCTCTCCCTCCCTCTCTCTTCCTTTTTGAAATCAATAAAGAAATATCTTTTATTTTAAATCTCTTCCTATAAAAAAAAATCAATGAGAAAAATATCCTCAGGTGAGAATTTTAAAAAATAAGAAAAAACTTTCACTATCAACCTCTTCTTCCCATCTTAACGCCCGCTCACACACCCACCCCTACAAATCTCCAGCATCTGTCATAGATGACTGAGATGGTCTTCTCATCTACCTCCATGAGACCCTTTTTGTTTGTCTCTAGCCCATCTTCCACACAGCAGCAAGAAAGAGCTTATAAATGTAAATCAGGTCAGGCCCCACCCTATCTAAAACTCATGAGTAGCTTCCCTTTAATCTTCAAATAAAACCTAAATGACTTACTTTACCCCTCAATGTCTTTTGGTGGTTCAAAAATCATTTTATTTTCTAAGAGAGACCCCCCCAGTTGATTTCAAGGTGCCTATTCTGACCCGGGTCTAGCTGCCCTCACCCTTTAAGCACCACTCTCTGAAATACTGGCTTCCTTCCTGGTTCTGGGACATGGCAGCGCTTCCCCTCATTTTATTCTGCAGGTGTTAGCTTAACTGTCACTCCCCAGGAAAGTCTTCCCTGTTTATATAGATCCTCTCACTTCATAATTTTCTACCTCAACACCTATTTGTTTAACTAACAGCACTTCAAACTTAAAACAAATTTTCTTCCCCACTTCCCTGACAACTTCCTGAGGAGAAGAACTTGTTTGGGGTCTAACATAGAGCAGCTGGTGCTCAGTCATGTTTAATGAGTGGTGGAGCATCATGCTACACAGATATTCATTCAGTCAGTTATTGTTATTTCACCATCTTCTTGCTGCCTACAGACAAGACAAGGTTCCCTTCATCTGTATTTACCTACCACTAACTACTTCACCCCATAGGATTCTGCTCTGTTGGATCACATGACCAAGTTTTAACTGAGTAGAATTATTCTTCACTTATTCCCCAAAGACAAGGTTGACTTACAATTGTACTTCTGCTTTAATCACCTGGAGAGAAAATCTAAGTAAAGGCTTGCTAGCTCCTCGGTCTGGCAGGCTCTTGCCCTGCAAGGAGGGGCCCAAAGGCTGGAGAGTGGCTATTTCCTCCCTTGGCTGTCACTGAGGGGAAGAGAAAACTGGCCTTTTTGAAGATGGTAACCCAGGTTCTCTCCCTAAATACATCCCTGACTCTTGACTCTGTGGAAGCCATGAATGTGGGAACTGCCCTTTGGGTGAAGTGTCCCTGCCTCCAGAAGGCCATGTAGGAACTTCACTTCTAAATGCCCTACCACCCTGAGAAAGAGACACAAACTGTATTCAGTGGTTTCTACCAACTACATGTGAACAAAACCTTCCCTGCTCAGTCAGCATTCACTCTTTTTCTTTTTTTTAATCATCACCCAAGGATATTTTTTCATTGATTTTTAGAGAAAGTAGAAGAAAGAGGGAAAGACAGAGAGAAACATCAATGTGACAGAAACACATTGACTGGTTGCCTCCTGCACAAGCCCTGGCCAGGGCCCAGGCCAGGGAGGAGACTGCAACCAAGGTATGTGCCCTTGACCAGAATCAAACCTGGGACCCTTTGGTCCGCACGCCTATACTCTATCCACTGAGCCAAATTGGCTAGGGCTGTCCCATATTTTTATGTAACCAATATGTAATATAATTTCCAACCCATGGAACTGAATGCATTTCATAACTAAGGTTATAAAATATTTAATAATATGTTCTAGTTGTCTGTTTGCCCCTTCTAATCCTCTCTTCTTTTAGATTAGCGGTTCTCAACCTGTGGGTCGAGACCCCTTTGGGGGTCGAACGTCCCTTTCACAGGGGTCGCCTAAGACTATTGGAAAACACCTATTACCCATGGTCTTAGGAACCAACACACCGCTCCTCGGTGTAGCAATATAGTTTACTGTTGTTATATTAAGACTGTTACCCATGCTATACCACGATTCAAGACAAAATTTCATTTATTTGTAATTAGAAATAAATATTTCACAATATATAATTACATATTGTTTTTGTGATTAATCACTATGCTTTAATAATGTTCAATTTGTAACAATAAAAATGCATCCTGCATATCAGATATTTACATTACAGTTCATAACAGTAGCAAAATTATAGTTATGAAGTAGCAACGGAAATAATTTTATGGTTGGGGGTCACCACCACATGAGGAGCTGTCTTAAAGGGTCATAGCATTAGGCAGCTTGAGAACCAATGTTTTAGATCATTTACCCCTTTGCTATCCAAATCACTGGAGGGAACAGAGGGAGAGACAAGGAATCAATGCTGGAAAAAGACATCATTTCTAACTGAATCTCTGCAAACATACTGACCAATGAACAAGGTTACACAGCATCTCTTACAATGGTCCCATGAGCAATCAACCAACAATTATTTAATGAATAACTGCCATATCACTCATTGGTTCTGTTAGGGGCAAGAATAGAATATTGGAAACTAATTATAATTAAAAGAAATACTAATCATGCTCTGTTAACCATGATGTTCTCTTCTGATTAGAGAAAGCACATTTTACCTGGCTGAGAGTTGTACGCCCTGGGACATGGGAGCTAATAGAGGAACGCAGCCCATCCTCCTTCAGAGAACTGTCTATCATTATGGAAAGATTTACAACCTCGTGGCTGAAACAATCTAGTCCAGGAAGCACCCGCTCTTTACAGCCTCCAGCCTGTGTTCCCTGTAACCTGGTCTGGGAGTGCCCGGAGGTGCCGATCCTCTTCCACCCCTCCGCCCCCCAACCCGCATGACTTGTAACCTGTAATGATTATCCCATGCCTACTTTCCCAGGCCTGTATTTCCTGCTTTCCCATGTAACCTTTGTCCTTCTACCCAACAAAAGCAGCTGGCTTCTGATGGGATGTGTGAGAATAAACAAGTAATCTTTTCTGTCAAAGAAGGGAGTTTAGGCAACTTCCATTTGGGCTCATGTGCCTGGCAGCTGCCATTTGGTTCACGTGACTTGCAGCTCCCCTGGAGGCCACCATTTTGAAACAGCAAAGGTCATCCCCTCCCTTTTTCCTTTAAATTATCCAATCACACAAGAGTGTGAGCCCAAGCTTTGATCAATCAAGAGTGAGGGACAAATGACATGTGTCATACACAAAAGCCTGAGTGGATCGCCCACTCAGTATAGAAGTGCTGCCAGACCCTGTGTGTTTGCACCCTCCTGCAGGAGCAAAGACATCTGCCTTGCTGTCTGGCTCCTGAGGATCCTTTGTGTTCTACCAGGACCCCTGGTTTGGGGACTCACCTTATTTCTAATAGATGCAGAGAAGATTTTTGTGGATGATCTACTGTTCTCAAATACTGCTGGCAGTATTGGAATAAATGCTTACATATGATTCAACCCTGTCTCTGTTTAATTTGCTGAAGTAGTGACAGGCAGCCCGGCTCCTAGATTATCCAGTTACAGCTCAACAAAAATTTATGATTCCAGGATTTATGAATACAAAAAATGAGCAAGATGTGCTCTCTATTCTCAAAGAGCTCATGAAGAAATATAGCCAATGCATACAACTGAAGAATTATGTTAAGTTATGTGTTCTCATAATGAATGTTCACAGACAGTAGAGCTCAGACTGAACAGAAGTGGTAAAAAAAAAAAAAAAAAACAACTACTTAAAGGATGACATGCCTGAAATGTGTTTTGAAAAAGAAATAAATAATAGAAATGCAAAAGAAAGGAGGGAAGGCACCCAGACTGTGGGAACTGCTTTGTCAAAGGCCAGATGCTGAAATAAGCTTGAAGTGCTTATTTGGAAGCAGTGAGGAAATGGAAAAGACAAAGTAGGCTCTTCATTAGATCCGCAAACCAATTTAAATCTCTTACAGAAGGAATATGGAAATTTTGATAAGATGCTGTTTGTGGATTATGAGTCTTTTAACTGTGTGGCTTATAATTAAGCTATTGTCTCTAGTCATTGTTAGATAACTACTGAGAAGAGCCAGTTATCCCATGCTAATGTATAACTTCTTTGTTTTCTGCAAAATAGCCAGCTCCAGTCTGAAAAAGAGCTTGTGGCTCTATTCAAGTGGAAATGAATACCTCCCTCTGGTTGGATAAAACCCAGGACTCTCATGATTACAGGGCCTTTCCTAGACACACAGCATCACATAACTCTCTTTTTGCCTTCTACAGTATGGAAAAGGGAAGCAAGAGCTCTACACATAGGGGGTGCCTAAGAATAAGCCAAGACCTTGCTGTTCCCACACAAGGAGCCCACGCAGGCAGATGCCACCACCAATCCCAAAAGCAGAGAATATAGGAGATGCCTGAGAAATGCACTGCTGAGGAGGGAAAGAGAGGAAGGGCTTCTACTAAGAGTCAGACTGAAGGGAAAGATGAATCACCAGAAAATGCTTTTGTCTACAAACTAAAATCAGAGAGGACAGATAAGAAAAACTTAAGAGTGAGTAGAAAAAGCCCAAAAGTGTATTTTACTCTTTTTAAAAAAAATAAATTAAATAAAATTGGTTAATTGGTCAAAGTTGTTGATTTTGGTCATCCTAATAAAAAGGATGAAGAGAAATCAAAGAGTGATGAGGAACAGTCAGAAGCAAAGAGGAGCCGAAACTGGTTTAGCATCAGCCAGGGGACTGAAGGGTCCCAGGTTCGATTCTGGTCAAGGGCACATATCTTGGTTGTGGGCACATCCCCAGTGGGGAATGTGCAGAGGGCAGCTGATCAATGTTTCTCTCTCATTGATGTTTTTGGCTATCTCTCTCCCTTCCTCTCTGTAAGAAAGCAATAAAATATATTTTTAAAAAAAAACAGAAGAAGAAGAAGAAGAAGAAGAAGAAGAAGCAGCAGCAGCAGCAGCAAAGAGGATTGGGATTTGATACTCTCTATTTCTGAACAGGAGAGTTTCCGAGCAGTGAAGCCTAATGGTTATGCTAACCATTAGAACAAGTTACTGACATAGATTATGAAGCCATTTCTGGAGCTTTCACACACAAAAAATTATCCTCCCAAAAAGACCATTATCATGGGGAAGGTAGGGTGTGTATATGCAAAAGACCCTGTGAAGACTCTGTAGAAACTGATATTCATATATTACTAACTAGGAATGCCAAATGATGCAACCACTTTTAAAAACAGATTGACAGTCCCTTATGAGGTGAAGATATATTTCCCATACAACTCAGCAATCTTACTTTTAGATATTTACCCCAAAGAAATGAAAATATATAGCTAGTCAAAGATTTATATGCAAATGTTCATAGCAGCTTTATTCAATAGTAGAAGCCCAGTGCACGAAATTCATGCATGGGAGTGGGGGGATGTTCCTCAGCCCAGCCTGCACCCTCTCCAATCTAGGACCCCATAAGGGATGTCCGACCGCCTGTTTAGGCCCAATCCCACCCAGCAGTTGGACATCCCTCTCACAATCCAGGACTGCTGGCTCCCTGCCTCTGCCTGATTGCCCCTAATCACTTCTGCCTGCCAGCCTGATTGCCCCCTAACCACTCCACTGCCAGTCTAGTCACCCCCAACTGCCCTCCTCTGAAGGCCTGATCACCCCAACTGCCCTCCCTGCTGACCTGATTGTCACAACTGCCCTCCCCTGCAGATCTGGCCCCCCCCCAACTATCCTCCCCTGGAGACCTGGTCCCCTCCAACTGCCCTCCCCTGCAGGCCTGGTCTGCTATGATCTAAATGTTTATGTCCCCATTCATGTGTTAAAATCCCTCCCAACTGCCCTCCCCTGCAGGCCTGGTCACCCCCAACTGTCCACCACTGCCCTCCCCTGCCAGCCATCTTGTGGCAGCCATCTTGTGTCCACATGGGGGCAGCCATCTTTGACCACAAGGGAGTGGCCATATTGTGTCTTGGAGTGATGGTCAATTTGCATATTAACTCTTTTATTGGATAGGATAAGCCCCAAATTGTAAAGAACCTAAATGTCCATCAACTGGTAAATAGATAAACAAATTATGAAATATTCATACCATGAATGGCACTCAGCAATAAATAGGAACAAACTAATGATACATATAACAATGTAGATAAATCTCAAAAGTATGTACTATGTGAAATAAGCCAGACACTAAAGGCTATATACTGCATGATCCCACTGATGTGACAGTCTGGAAAAGGCAAAAGGCACAGAAATCAGATCAGCAGTTACCAGTGGCTGGAGACAGGAGAAGGGAACCGATTCGGGGAGGAAAAATTAAGAGGAGCAAAGGAGGCACTTTTGTAATTGTTGTTATCATAGCACAGTTATGACATTTGTCAAAACACATTCAACTATATGTTTTAAATGAGTGTATTTTACTATATCTATAGTATATCTTAATATGAAATCTAATTCTTCTCTCATGGTTTTCTTTTTAGTCTCTTCTTCATTGAAGTCCTTATGAGGGCAAAGCTTCTAATTCCGGACCCATCCCTCACTACAATGAGGTCACAATAACTCAAAAGTGCTAAAAAAAATTTCTAACCAAGAAAAAGAGATGGTCTGCTATGATCTAAATGTTTATGCCCCCATTCATGTGTTAAAATCCTAACCCCCAAAGGTGATATTAATAGAAGGTGGGGCCTTTGGGTGCTCATTAGGTCATTAGGGTGGAGCCCTCATGAATGAATGGGATTAGTGCTTTTATGAAAGAGATCCCACAGAACTTTCTCTCCCCATCCACCATTATATCCTGTGACATAATAGAGAGCCCTCCTCGACCATGCTGGAACCATGATATCACACTTCAGCCTCCACAACTATGAGAAATAAATTTCTGGGTTCTTTTAATATGCTTTTATTAATTTGAGAGATTGGCTGCCTCCTGCACACTCCCTACTGGGCATGTGCCCTGACTGGGACGTTCAACCAACTGGACCAAGGCTACATTTCTGTTGTTTTGTGTGTGTTCTTAATAATTTTTATATCTTTTTATTGATTTCAGAGAGAGAAAAGGACAGGGAAAGAGAGATAGAAACACCAATAGAGAGAAATATTGATCTGCTACTTCCTGCACATCCCTTACTGGGAATCAAGCCCGAAACCTAGGCATGTGCCCTAACTGGGAATTGAACCAATGACCTCCTTGCACATGGGATGACATTTAACCAACAGAGCTATACTGGTCAAACAAATTTCTGTTGTGTTTAAGCCTGTGGTGTTTGGTTTGTTTGTTTGTTTATTATATTTTATTGATTTGTTACAGAGAGGAAAGAAGAGGGATAGAGAGTTAGAAACATCGATGGAAGAGAAACATCGATCAACTACCTCTTGCACACCTCCTACTGGGGATGTGCCCACAACCAAGGTACATGCCCTTGACCGAAATCGAACTTGGGACCCTTCAGTCCACAGGCCAACACTCTATCCATTGAGCCAAACTGTTTAGGGCTGTTTGTTTGTTTGTTTTTAATATATTTTTATTAATTTCAGAGAAGAAGGGAGAGGAAGAGAGAGATAGAAACATCAGTGATGAGAGTGCCTCCTGCAAGCTCAATACTGGGGATCAAGCCCAAAACCTAACATGTGCCCTGACTGGGAATAGAACCATGACCTCCAGGTTCATAGGTTGATGTTCAACTACTGAGCCTCTTGCACACTCCCTACTGAGGATGGAAACCCAGGCATGTTCCCTGACCAACAATTGAATCAGCAACCTTTCAGTGCCACAGAACAATGCCCAACCAACTGAGCCACACTTGTCAGGGTTGATGAACATTTTAATTATTTTCCCAGAAAAATACTTAATAAATTCATGAACCCTCTGAAGCTTACTCATGATCCCCAAATTAAGGCCCTTAACCTATTCTATTCCCTTCATTTTATTGTGCCTGGTTCTATTTATACATTGTTGTAGTTGTGGGTGGGTGAGGATACCTGAGACTTTTAAAAAAGGTAAAGTGGTGGGCCCAAGTCCACAGTGTGAGTGCCTGAGTTGGAAACACACCCAAGACTTTAAGTGTCCTCTCTAACCTACCACCATAAAACAAGGCCTTTTAGAATTTTATTTTAATTTTTTTAGATTTTTACCTTCATCCCATAAAGACCAAAGAAGTGCCTGGTGGTTGGCCAGAGAGGTATGCGACAAGGGGTCAACAAGGAATTCAGAAGCTCTATTTCAGCTCTCTTGGCCCCTTCCTTTTCCTCTATCCCCTACCTTCATATGCTCCCCCTCATCTCACTTCACTTCTCACCCACTCACCCTTTGTATCCCCGCAAAATAGTTAAAAACATGAAAGAAAGATAGCTGCTGGGAAAAAGATCCAGAGGATACCAGTAGCATGAAACTGGCCTCGCCAAGCCCACGTCAAGGTGCACCATGCTTTTCCTACATATATACAGAGTCAAACAACATCTCCTCCCACATCCTTTGTGTTGGAGAAGTATTGAGATGGAGAACAGTGCAAAGATCTTTCCCTTGAAATTCCAAGAAATATAACACACCCTTTCTCAGTGTCTCACTTGCAAAATGTACTTCCCTCTGTCAACTAAACACTAAACACTGAGCTCAGGCCTTCAAATCTTCAAAGGTCAGAGTTCCTTCTAGCCCTTTATTCTCTTTAGAAATAATTTAATACTCAGTATCCTGCATTCCTAGATCCTCTTGTCTAATTGTTTGATCATTTTTAAGACCTATCAATGGACTATTTCAAAAGTCTGTTTTAGTTACAAAGCCTCAAACTGAACCCAAAGCATGAAGAAAGCTGTGACCAAAACTGAGTACACAGAATTACTCTTTAACTCCTACTAGTCATATTCTGCTAATGGATCCATGATCGTGTGCGAGTTTTTAACACTGTAGTATTGGTGACTTGACACCTGTTTTCTTATGGGGAGGAAATATGGCTCTCTAGTGACAGTGCATCCCTGGGAGAGCATTAATAGAGTATGCTAGATTGCGGAGTTGGCCTGAATGTAGTCAGGCTCTGTCAACCACTCTGTACCATCTTTAGCCTCCTTAGCCTCAGTTCCTGTTTTTAAAAATGAAAATAATGTGCCCTGGTTCGTGTGGCACTGACAGGTTGTCAATTTGATTCCTGGTCAGGGCACATGATTGGATTGTGGGCTCAATCCCCTGTAGGAGTCATGCAGAAGGTAGCCAATCGATGTTTCTCATCATTGTTGCTCTCTCTCCCTCTCCCCTTCATCTCTCTCTAAAATCAATTAAAAGTATACTTTAAAATGAAAAGGATTTTTATTTCCACCTCTAAAAATTGCCCACAAAATTAGGATATCCTAAGTTTAGAAGATTCCGAGAAACATATGCTCTCCAACAGCTAGTGTGAACCCTTGGGAGCACAGCCTGGGAATGTGAGGGGAGAAAAGCTTTAAAATATATAGCCATACTGATTCAATAATTCCATTTTTAGGTAGTTATCTTAATAATGTAATTGATCCCTGATTGCTGTGGTTCAGCTAGTTGAAGCATAGTCCTGTGTATCAAAAGTCACCTGTTTGATTACTAGTCAGGGCACATACCTAGCTTTTGGGTTCCATCCCCTGTTGGGCATGTCAGGCACATGTATCAGTATCTCTCTCTCTCTCTCTCTCTCTCTCTCTCTCTCTCTCTCTCTCTCTCTCTCTCTCTCTCTCTCTCTCTGTGTGTGTGTGTGTGTGTGTGTCTCTCCTTCCCTCCCTCTCATCTCTTTCTTTCCCTCTCTTCCTCCCTCCCTCTTCTTCCTCTGTCTCTAAAATAAATTAAAAAAAAAACACTTAAAAAATAAAATAAAATAATGTAATTAAAGATATGTTCACAGGCTTAACTATAAGGACATTCATCTCAATATTATTTATGAAGTGAAAACTGGAGTCAACTAAATGTTAGCAATAAATGATTAATTTAGTTAAATACATTTTGGTATACGTTGGCCAGACAATGGAATATTATGGAGCCATTAATCTCATGTATAAAAGAAGATTTAATGACATGCAGATATGTTCACAATGTCTCAACTAAAATCACAAACTAAAATATGCAATATGATCCCATTTTTTTAGAAATAAATAAATATGCATACAAAAGCTCTGAAAAGCCAACATCAAGATGTTAACAATGATGACTTAAAAGTAATTTCCTTCATATATCTATATATGCTAGTTTTCCACAATAAACACATTATTTTTCAAGTAAATAAACTTATTTTTTTAGTATAGTAGCATATACTTTTTTCACAGAGTTGCTATGAGGATAAAATAAGGTAATATACCAGAAAAAATGTTTTTAGTATTATAAAGTACCATACAAATAATGTGATCTATTCCACTTAAGCCTGAGGTAGTCTTCCCATCATTCATATATAGAACCTACTCTCCTGTGTGTCTTCTCCATTGGTGTGTTTTTCTATAGATCACATCCACACTAGTTTACTACCAGGTAGTTCATTATTCATATCCTCAAAATGTAGCAAACTCATTTCCCCACTCATTGCATATTTGGTCTCCATTTTAACAAATGTTCATATAGTTAGCAACCCATGTTGCTTGTCTTTTTCATATATCTTAGATTATTAGAAACCCAATGATATTACTGCAATAAAGGAGTGTATTTCTATTTATCCGTGTCTTGTCCCAACCCTCCTATTTGTTACTGTTTTGTCTCTATTCATAGGTTACCCTTTCCTCTATGTCCACTCTTCTTCCATTTATAGATCTAGTCTGTAACCTCTCCTTTTCTTTCATTCATTCCTTCATCTAATCTCTCCCTAAAATATTGATTGATTGATATGCAACAGTTGCTGACTAGTTGCTAGGACATAAAGATGGATAAAATACAAAGGAAGTGGGAGGGGACAAATTAAGTGACTGAGGGAGGAGGCCACAGATGAGTAAAGGTGCAAAGGTGAAAAAGAGCATGGCATTGCCAAAGACCTAGCTGCTGGGTTTTTTTATTTGCTTGTTTGTTTATTGATTTTAGAAAGGAAGAGAGAGAATGAGAAAGAAACATTGACTTGTTGTTCCACTTATTTATTCATTCATTGGTTGGTTCTTGTACGAACCCACAACTTTGGCATATTGGGATGATGCTCTAAACAACTGAGGACCTAGTTTTTATTAGACACAGTAAACACGCAGAGAGAAAAGCTGCTTCCAAGCAGTCGGGAACTTCCTGGAAGCTGTGCGGATAGTTACAAGGCAGGTGAACTAGCACCAGGGCCGCTGCCAAAGACTGTGTTCAAGAAGCCCACACTCCCTCCTACCCACACTGTGGGAAGAAAGGGGGAATGTCTTCTGCTTTCCAAATTAAGCCAAAATGTCTTGAACTGGCAGACCATAAACTACACAGGAACTCTAAAAGCAAAGGAATCTGGGGAATACCATT
Organism: Lasiurus borealis; assembly: GCA_004026805.1. Taxonomy (NCBI): domain Eukaryota; kingdom Metazoa; phylum Chordata; class Mammalia; order Chiroptera; family Vespertilionidae; genus Lasiurus; species Lasiurus borealis. The sequence goes on along the minus strand of PVJN01020358.1, from coordinate 1,676 downwards.
TTCAGACTTTGTAATACTAGCAAACCTTTGAGACACTGCAGGTTCTGTTCCAGACCACCATGATAAAATGAATATCACAATAAAGCAAATATCACAATCAAGCAAGTCATACAACGTTTTGGGTGTCCAGTGCATATAAAACTTACTAGGGGCCTGGTGCACAAAATTCGTGTACTGGGGAGAGGTCCCTCAGCCCAGCCTGCCCCCTCTCACATACTGGGAGATGTTAGGGGATGTCCTACTGATGGCTTAGGTCTCCTTCCTGTTGGAGCAATCTGGCCTCCCTTTGCAAGAGGTGATGGGGCTGATCAAGGGAAGGCACCAGCCCCATCACCCCACTACTGCAGCCACTGCCAGTCACCACAGCCACCAAGGTATTTTCATTAACATGGACTCCAGTCCCTTCACCATGAAAAAAATGACAACTTTCTTTAGGCATTTTCAAGATGTGCCTTTCATAAGATATGCCATTTCTTTCTTTATTTTTCTTTTTATCCTCACCTGAGGATATGTTTCCATTATTTTTTTTCCCCTCCCCTCCAATACGAGGCTCAGCTCTTTCCCAAGCCTACAGCTTCCACAACAAGACTAAGGCCTCTGTGGGATGGCCAGCAGAGCGACCTGGTGCTGAGGAGGTTCCCTGGACCCAGTATGTATGCAAATTAACTGCCATCTTTATTGGGTTAATTTGCCTACTTGCTCTGATTGGCTGTGAGCATAGTGGAGGTATGGTCATTTTACATGTTTCTCTATTATTAGGAAAGATGTTTGCACTATTCTGTATTCTATTAAGTGTGCAATAGCATTATGTATAAAACAGTATACAGTGGTACCTCGAGATATGAGTTTAATTCGTTTCGTAACCTTGAGGCATGGGAAACTGGTGGGTCCTGTGCAGCCGGCCGACCCGCACGATTACTCCTATCTCAAATGTTGCTCGTATTTCAAAGCAAAAATCGCTCGCTCGACGGCTCGTATCTCAAAAATCTCATATGTTAGGGCACTCGTATCTCGAGGTACCACTGTATATCTTAATGTAAAAATACTTTATTGCTAAAAAATGCTAACTCTTCAGCAAGTTATAATTTTTTTAATAAATCCAGTTGTTTGTTTTCCTCCATTTCTTTCATTTGTGATCTGTTCTTTTGTCTCTGCATATTTCGCTGCTTCCCTGAGTTGGTAGAGTAGCTTTGTGTGCTATGGTCCAGTAGCTCTGCCTCCCCAGTTACCTGAGGTGGACACTCTTGGTGTACCCCTTTGTGAACTGTGTGTACAGTCTTGTTGTAGTTAATTTTTTATTATTTTTGGTATCACTGGGGAGAATTGACCTCCAAGCCAGGATCAGTTGTGTTTGCACATGTGCACTTGCCTCCAGACTTCTGTCCCTCCGGTTCTCCTGAGTTTCCATGCACTCTAGAGACTTGTATGAGTCTGTGTCCCCAGGGTCCTGCCCGAAACTTGGGTTCAGTGCAGTTGGAACTGGATTTCAGGGCTGTTGGGAGGTTCTGTTTTCCTCTCACTAGAGAAAGTCAGCGGCACAATCAGCAGTCAGAGCTGTCTGCACACTTTTGTGCACATTTTCGCAGGCCCCCAGACTTCTGTCTTTTGGGGCTTTCCTAAATTTCCCTACACTCCTTCCTTTTCACAACAGTCCAAACTCCTCCATAATGAGTCTC
>PVJN01020357.1:0-36097 GCA_004026805.1 Lasiurus borealis | reverse complement strand
AAAATTTGATCAACAGAATAAACTGGTGAATATAAAAGAATCAGGAGCACAGAAAGGGAGTGGACTGTTAATTCTTAGGGGGAAAGGGGTGAAGGGCGTACAGGGAGAGACTGGACAAAAATCATACACCTATGGAGGAGATCAATGGGAGGGAGTTAAGGGCAGAGGGAGGGTGGGAGCTGGGTGGAGGGGTGCTATGGAGGGGAAAAAAGAAAAACAAATGTAATAATCTGAATAATAAAGATTTAATTTAAAAAAAAAAAAAAAGAATTGTTTTGGCCATATCAAGTCTGAAATGCCCAGTAGACAAACCAGTTTGTATACCAAGAGCACAACGTGGGGGAAAAGTCCAGGACATTCGGGAATCGTCTGCCTTCTGACGTCTTGAAAGCTCTAATACTAGATGAGATTGCCTCAGAAACCCTTTCATAAATACAGATGAGTGTGGACGCACTGACCTTTAGGGATGATGTGACCTTTGCTTTGTAGGAAAGAATCAATCTCTCTCTCTCTCTCTCTCTCTCTCTCTCTCTCTCTCTCTCTCTCAGGAGGGAGGCCTGTCAACAACATAATTTTGGGAGAGGATCTTCCTCCCACCGTCTTTTCTTGGCTGCGGAGGGAAGGAAAAAAGCCTTAACTCACATGATAGGGTGGGGGAGGGGGCCGATAACAAAACCCATTTTCTCCATTCATCAATTAAATCCCTGTTGTTAGTGTCCACGATACCCCTTCCAGGACAGTCTCTGTAGCTCGCACAGTGAACATTTTGATGCGAGGGAACTGGGATGAGGGTCGTTGGGTAGAATTAGATTTTAAAGCACTAAAAGGATGCTAGCTGTCAGAGAATCGCTGGTGACTACCACAGGCAATACTTTGCATGCTGATTAGGCAATCATGACCTATTTAGTTTGATTTATAATGAAAAGAAAATCTGTGGGATGGTAATGAAAGATCTTGGCATATTTTAGTCTGTGGAAGGATTCAAATTGGAACAGAACTGGATGAGTAGGGATAATTACACGGGAGACTGAAATTAGCTCCTTTTTAGAAAGATAACCATACAATAGCAGGTCAAGAGATTCTCTGTGTCCTGGGTTTATTGTTGCTGTTGTTGGTGTCATAGGTTTTTACATGCCTTGGTTTGAGAGAATCTAGGAGCAGACACAAAATATTCTGCCACCCTTGTTTAAAAAATGATCTCTGCTGTTTTTATTTTGTCACTGGGCTTCAAGGAGGCACAGGGAATGTGTGTGTCTTGGAGTCTAGCTGTGGGAGGTCACTGGAGGAGATACTGAATCTTTTTTTTAAATATATTTTATTGATTTTTTACAGAGAGGAAGGGAGAGAGAGAGAGAGCTAGAAACATCGATGAGAAAGAGAGACATGGATCAGCTGCCTCCTGCACATCCTGGATGTGCCCACAACCAAGATACATGTCCTTGACTGGAATTGAACCCGGGACCTTTCAGTCCGCAGGCCGACGCTCTATCCTCTGAGCCAAACCGGTTTCGGCTGAATCTTAATAAATAAGACTGGCCTGGGGTTTTAAGCACCCTGACGGGAAGAACAGTGCTATATCCATCGTTCTGAGAAATTTCTAACAGTTATTGAATCAAGTGGAAAACAAAAGAGACCTAACCTGCTGAAACCGGTTTGGCTCAGTGGATAGAGCATCGGCCTGGGCACTGGAGGGTCCCGGGTTCGATTCCAGTCTGGGGCATGCGCCTTGGTTGCAGGCACATCTCCAGTGGGGGGCGTGCAGGCAGCAGCTGGTCGATGTCTCTCTCTCATCGATGTTTCTGGCTCTCTGTCCCTCTCCCTTCCTCTCTGTGAAAAATCAATTTTAAAAAAAGAGAGAGAGAGACTTAACCTGAGGGAATCAAAAGAAATCAACAAAAAGTTTCCATTACCCTCACACAGCTCTCACCAGATACACACAAATTCCCTCCTACTCACCAGGTTCTTCTTTGACCTTTATTTTCCTTGGTCTTTCCATATTGACTAGGAAATGTCTGTTGAGTACATGAATGTTTTGTGTGTTTTTATGATCTAGATAATATGATTTTGACACTTCCTGAAAAGCAGGCATTGTGTAAATAAATAACATATGGCAAACTCATTCCAAGCTGCTAACAAAAAGACAGTAGTAGAATGCCATGTTAATAAAGTGACTTCAGTCCTGAGGAAGTCCAAGGCGCATGCTCTAAAGCATTTCCTTCAAGTCTGATGGTACATTTAGGAATGCATGGTTCGGGGGATGGAAGGGTGGGTGGAGGGATAAGGGGACAGTGCCACACAGCTGACCTGACATAACATAAAGTCTTCTCAGAGGTGCAGATAATGTAGGTGCTCTCGACCCAGCAGGTAGCTGTGGGGGAACTTGCCCGGGAGTTGCAGAGAGGAAGAAGGTGGCATGTACATTATAAGAATCTGTGTTTCTTTTTTAAAAAAATATATTTTATTGATTTTTTTACAGAGAGGAAGGGAGAAGGAGAGGGATAGGGAGTTAGAAACATCGATCAGCTGCCTCTTGCACGCCCCCTACTGGGGATGTGCCCGTAACCAAGGTACATGCCCTGGACCGGAATCGAACCTGAGACCTTTCAGTCCGCAATCCGATGCTCTATCCACTGAGCCAAACCGGTTTCGGCCTGTGTTTCTTTTTTACTCTGTACAAACATTCTTGTTTTGTTCTCGGTTTCATTGAGCTATAATGGACCTACGCACTGTGTACGTTTAAAGTGTGCGGCATAATGACTTGGCATGCTGTGAAGTGATGTACAAAACGTTTTATTGATTTCTTTTGATTCCCTGGGGTTTGGTCTCTTTTGTTTCCCATCCTATGAAGTAACTGTTAGAAATTTCTCAGAGCGATGGCTGTAGCACTGTTCTCCCTGTCACTGTGCCCAGAACTGATCTTTTCATCCCCAGGCCGATCTTTTCATCGGGTTCTGTTTGTCACTCTCACGTCTGTGCATCCCTCTCTGTGACCCTCCTCTGGTTCTTCCTGCCACAACTCCCCATTCAGAGCTGAAGAGGAGCGTCCTCTTGAGCATCCATTCATCCATCTAGTGCAGCGGTTCTCAACCTGTGGGTCGTGACCTGTTTTCTGATGGTCTTAGGCTCTACAGCAGTGACCCACAGGTTGAGAACCACTAGCAGGGTCGCCTAAGGCCACCAGAAAACACAGATATTTACATTACGATTCACCACAACACGAGGAACTGTATTAAATGGTCGCGGCATTAGAAAGGTTGAGAACCACTGATTTAGTGTTTTCTGAGTTTCTCCTGTCACCCTCTGCCAGACATGGAGACACAAATATGAGTGGTTTCTTTGCCCTCAAAGAGTCAGTCTCGTGGGGGCATAGGCGATGAGCAGAGAGAGGTCATTGCAGTACTATATTCCTAAAGCTGTTTTGTGAAAAAGTCACCGTGTTATCTTAAATTATGTGCCTTTCTTATTCTTAGTATAATAAGTATTAGAAAAGTAAGTGAAATACTGGTTATATTCAGTATTTGCCTTTTTATGGTTAATTTTACCCACAGTAACAGTAAAAGCTTGAAGTTCCCTTTGAAATGTACATTTTAAAATTTCCGTGTCACCTTTGATGTCTGGAGCTTTCATTGACTCTCTCCTCTCTGAACAGTCCCACTCCGTGTGATTAAAGATCTGCACATTCGGATCTATACTTGTGTCTGTATCCTGTTCCTGAATTCAGATTTCATTGTCTGGCCATCCCTTTGAGAAGTGGCAGCCCACCATCCTTTCAAAACAATGACTAGAAACAGTCACTAAGGGGAGAGATGGACGATGCATGTTTTATGGGTGATGGCGGTATATAAACTCTTGTCCTGTTTACTTCTAGCTACAAGAAGACGCACGAAACCCTGAGTCATGCAGGGCAGAAGGCAACTGCTGCTTTCAGCAACGTTGGGACGGCCATCAGCAAGAAGTTTGGAGACATGAGGTACTGTGGGAGGGAACCCCGGGAATGTGCACAGCCCGTGGCTGCTAGAGAAGGGAGGAGCGTTATCTATTGGCTAGTCTTCCTAACATAGCCTTTCTAATTGGATTAACTATTACGTGTCAGGTCGTGAGATATGTGATTACATTAGGACATATTCTGGCTGAAGATCAGCTTAGTGGCAGGACTGGTCCCAAAGATGCCCTTTCCACTAGGACCCAACCTAGTAAAAACAGAAGACGGAGGATGTCTTTAATCACTGGGAATAAGGGATGTCAAAAGAACACAGCACACACTCAGTTTAATTATTGTAATTTAAGCAATGAGTTAAAATAAAATATGTATTCAGTGGAATCCCTCTGATAAATCATTCTAGTTACACTTTTATACACATCCATCTAGTTACAGTTTTACATGCATCCATTTTTTCTATGCTAAATACATAACGTATCTATTATTTTATTCCAAAAAGGTACTATATGGTGTATATTTCTGGTAGTTTCTTTCTTCACTTTAGCAATATTGTGAACATGTCGGTAAATGCATGTCTATTACATTTTTAATAACTTAATTTTCTTCCAGTGCATTTCCTTGCACATTTTGGTTATTTTTCAGTATTTCACTATTATATAAAATTAGGTGATCATTAAAATTTTGAACTGAGAACCAAATGTCCTCACTATTGTCACCAGAAAAACATTGCGGTATTGATCATTATTTTTTATATTATGTGTTAAGGAGTTATATAGAATTGTTACTCTCATGCTTTTTTAAATACTTACCATAGTTTATTTGGAAGTTAGCTGATATGCTTATGTGATTTTTTAAATTTATAAACCAATTTCCTTTTTCTCTAGAAATCAAATTCATGCTTTAAAAACTTTTAAAGTACATTTTAAATTTCTTCTTTTAAAAAGATATATGTTAATTATTTCACTGGATTCATAAACTATTAATTTTTTATTACCCTGCAACTTTTTTTATTTATATCTTAGTGTTTAAGTTTTTTTTTCCACTTCAAATATTGCTAGATTGTGCCCAATATTAATGCACCATCTTAATAACTTGGCATTCATGAGGCTGCAGTTAAGTGAGAAATGTACATTAATCTGAGTATTTTTACTTCTAATGATAACAAACGCCATTGATATTCTCCAGAGACAGCATGTGAATAACAGGTAAAACATTCTGGACTTCAATTAACCTTAATTGTATTACAAATAAAATAGGCAATCATTTCAGTGGTATGAAAACATTGATCTAAACTAGTTCAGTAATTCCTTAAATGGGGAAGACCCTATTACCTGTTACAGTGGTACCTCAAGATACGAGTTTAATTCGGCCCATAACCTTGAGGCGTGGGAAACTATGAGATGCTGGAGTCACGGTAAACTGATGGGTCGTGTGCAGCCGGCCGATCCGCACAATTACTCCTATCTCAAATGTTGCTCGTATTTCAAAGCAAAAATCCCTCACTCGACAGCTTGTATCTCAAAAATCTCATATGTTAGGGCACTCGTATCTCAAGGCACCACTGTATATCCAAGAAAATAGATTTTACTGTTTCTAAAATTCATTCTCTGCATACTTACTTGAAACCTTTCACGTGAACGCTAGGACCTTGGCATTTCTCCATCTTCAGGGGACTTACAGACAGCTCTGAATCTTGTTTAGAACACACATTTCCTGATTGCACCTCCCAGAGTTGTTCCTCAGTTTTGGTTGGAGTCTAGGAACCTGCTTAGTAACAACTTCCCAGGTGATTCGACTTCACGTGGTCAGGAAGCCAGATGCAGCTTAGCTCCTGTGCACCTGGGTGGTGTCGGTTATAAAATGGGGGTAAAGTAATAGCACCATCGAGTTATTCTAAAAGCGGCAGAAGAGAGCCTGCCATGTATTCAGAGCTCGCAAAACGCTAGTTTTTATCTTCCCTAAGGGACCATCTCAGTGACAAGGCGGTCCAGTAGGGCAGAAATTAGAAAGAATCCATTAGCCTGGCTGGCGTGGCTCTGTGGTTGAGCCTCAAACTAGAACCAGCAGATCAGGGGTTAGATTCTCAATCAAGGCACAAGCCTGGACTTCGGCTTGATCCCCAGTGTGGGGCATGCAGGAGGCAGCCGATCAATGATTCTCTCTCTCTCCCACTCTCTCTGAAATCAATAAAAACATATTAAAAAAAAAACACACAACTACCCAATTAAAATGTTTCCTGTGAAGTTCACATGAGGTCACATCTATGAAAGTATTCTGAAGAAATGCCAACCGTTGGAACACTTTTTATGATATTGGCATCTACCTGGTGCTTCTGAGGAATTTGTTCAAACTGCACGTGGTCTAGTGCAGATGAAATGCTTGGAGGAGGCACATGATTTCATTCGTGAGTTTCACCATCGTTGTGTGCCCATGAACATAATAGAAGCCCAGTTTATAACATGTGGGTCAACTCAGACACATTAAAAAGTCAGTCGACTCAAAAAGTGTGATGGATGCAATTCCTGTTTGCTTTGGGGCTCTCAGAAGTGGGGACAAGGTTCAATGTGATGTATCTTTTCCTCCCGATGTGCTAATGCCGCTCCTGCTTTTCTCTCCGTGCTGCCCGGGCTGCAGATCCCATTCCATCGGGTAAGCACTGCCTCGGGGGATCCTGGGCCCCCTCCTCTCCAGAACTCTCTCTCTTTCACAGCGAGGGTGTGCCTCAGCCGAAAACTAAGTCTCTCTTCCTGAGCGTGCTCCTGATCAGGGAGTTACAGACTAGTGGGGGGGCATCTAAGGCATTTGAATTTCTCTGTAACTCATATTGTCTCCTTTCTGAATCATTTACACCAGTTTCACTTGCTGAGCAATCTCTTAGGAATCTCTTTTCCACATCATTTCTCCCTATGTTGGCAGAGGTCCTTCTGAGAGAAGAAAAAAGGAGAATTGTGTATTTTTATAAAACTTAGAGAAAGTAAGTTCAAGAAACAGAAAGTTACTTTCCCTAGACTGTCATGTGTTTTTGAACACGTGGGACTGTTATTAATGGGGATGGTTCATTTCACTTTCCGTACCTCCTGAAGCTGACGAGGGGAAAAGAGAAGCATGTATGCCAGACACTGTGCTCGGAATTCAGCTTATCTTTTTTTTTTCTTTTTTTTTTTTAAACCTGGAATCTCAATATATGCTTTTTTTTTTTTTTTTTTGGAATTTGTTTTCTGAAAAAACGGTCTCTAAGGCGATTCATAGATGGATAATGCCGATGAATTTATTTTAGTAATTTTTTTTAAAACCAGTTTCTGAGGAAATATTTTGTTTATAGTTTCCAAATGGAGTGTTTAAGGCAGAACCACAAGTATCACCTGAATTTCTTTGTCCTTTTGTGTTTCCGTTCTAGTCAAGTGCCACCCAGAGTAATGGCCTCAGTGGATATTCTTGGGAAAGGGTGATGGTTTGATCCCTTCCCAGTTAGCGTCTTGGGAGGAGAGGAAGCAGGGAGGGTGTTGGAACCTGTGGAAAATGGATTGTTTCGTGTTAACTTCCTGTATTCCTCTGGGGAATCTCACTGCAATGGAACAATTACCCTGTTTCCCCGAAAATAAGACAGTGTCTTATATTAATTTTTGCTCCCAAAGATGCGCTAGCTCTTATTTTCAGGGGATGTCTTATTTTTCCATGAAGAAGAATACAGTACACATTTATTGTTGAACAAAAAAAAAAAAAAAAAAAGGAAATTTATTACTGGTATATGGTACGGTAGTAGTTGTCATCACAAACCAGCTCACTGATTGGCCGCAGTGCAGCCGGAGCTGTTCAGGCAGTGCGAGGTCTCTTTAAATCAGGAGTCAGATGCCTGACGGTAGCTTTAGGGGCCTTACATTCCGAAGAGGCCTTATTATCGGGGAGGTCTTATTTTTGGAGGGATGCCTTATATTACAGCAAGAGGCAAAACTGGAAGTAGGTCTTGTTTTCGAGGGATGTCTTACTTTCGGGGAAACAGGGTAGCTGCTACCTGCTCAGCCCTACTTCCCGTCTTCTTGACCAGGAGAAGGGGGCAGAGAAGGAGCAGGCCCTTGATCGGATGCTCAGGGGCTACTGGATTGATCTGGAAGGAATCAGACATTCACATCAGACTTCCTGGCCTACAGAGCACCTACAGGAAGTAAAAGAATGTGCCACTATGGACCGCCTGTTCTTCCCTTGTCCCCTTGGCATTGACTGTGGCCCGTGCTATCCAGTGAAAACAAATAGCATCTTGGTGGGTGGGCAGCAAACACTTCAGAGAGTTGGGATTGCTACCATGTTTTAGAACGGTGAGGAGGGAGTTTCCATTGTGCTTATGTTGTGCTGTCTTCTCTTTTCTTTCTTTTCTTCCCTTTAATCTGCTTTTGCCCTGAAGCTACTCCATTCGCCATTCCATAAGTATGCCTGCGATGAGGTAATGTGTGTAAATTATTTTACATAATGTTAATGCAGAATATGTATGAACTGTTACTTTACTGGTGTTTACCTGGTGGATTTTTTTTCTCCTGTATATGAAAGGAAGTGGCATGACCTACTTTGTTCTCTTTCTGGTGGTCTTCAGGAGGACTGTCATACTTTGACAATTCTGTAAAAGTTTTGTAGATGCAGGAGCTTGGGCTTTTGGCCAGACACCCCAGCTTACATCTCCTGATATGTGAGACTTGGGACAAGTTACTTAATTGACCTCAATCGTCATTAAAAGCTACTTCACATAGTTGTTGCGAGATCTAAACAAAGTGACCTATGTAAGGCCTAGAACATTCTGAGCACACTTGCAAAGGTAGAAATATGTTTATATGTCCCGAGGATTAAATGTAAGGCTGGAAAAAAGTTTAAATAAAAGGGAAAGTTTAAGTGAGAGGGGTCAGGTTTAGAAAGGATATCATTGGGCTTTTTTAAGGTGTAAATTAAGGTGAGGTGCCTGTTGAACAATAAAAAATATCATTAAAATGGTTGTCTAGATGAAACCTGAGAGAGATGTCCTCCGCTTCCAGTGTGCTCGAGGTGGTGATACAGTCAGATAAAGTCACAGAGTGTAGAGGAGGTGATGTTAGACTGGGAATCCGAGGATACAAGTTGTAGGTGATGTCTGCTAGGAATGAACTTTGGAAAACGAACCTCAGTGATATGTTACATCATGTTTATAAATAAGAGACTAGAACCAGATGCTTTCCTATGGTGTTTGCCTTGGGTTGCCATGGTGATGGGAAGGCAAAATCAAGACTCTGGGACCCTATCCCACTTTAAACTGTGCCTCCCCAACCTACTTGGTGTCATATGTTGTGGTGTGGATACATTATGGAGGGTGAGGGGGCAGTTCATTTACTCTTAACATTTTTTTAAAATATATTTTTTATTGACTTTTTACAGAGAGGAAGGGAGAGGGATAGAGTTAGAAACATCAATGAGAGAGAGGCATTGATCAGCCGCCTCCTGCACACCCCTCACTGGGTTTGTGCCAGCAACCAGGATACATGCTCTTGACTGGAATCGAACCTGAGACCTTTCAGTCCGCGGGCCGACGCTCTATTCACTGAGCCAACCAGTTTTGGCTACTCTTAACATTTTTAGTGCACCAAAGCCAAGTTCTTTCTGGGGTCACTTGCACTGCTAAAAGTTTGTGGTTTTACATAATCTGATTAAGTCTGAATAAACAGTTGCTCCCTGTTCTCCAGTATGTATTCTACGGTAATTTAATTTGAGAAAGGCCTGTTTCATTATGTCCGATGATGTCTCTTCTACACTGGGGCTATTTGGTTACTATGGGAAATTTTTAATCACAGTATCCGATTTCCCTAATTTGGTGGTGCAGAGCATAGATTCAGGATTGCTTCGTTCCTATTTGAATGACTTGCTCCCCACAGCATAACAATAGCCAAACTGAGTGGTATGACCAGAGGGGCTCTGAGCTCCTTTACTTGTCAAATTTTAAGTCTAGAGCTTGCAAGAAATTAACATGATTTTGCTCTATGAACCGAAATTCATCTAGTGGCTTGTAGGTCAAAATCAATCCTCATAAAATGGCCTGAAATTAACTTTAAAAGAAAAATGATTTTAACCCTAACCAGTTTCGCTCAGTAGAGAGAACGTAGGCCTGAAGACTGAAGGGTCCCAGGTTCGATTCCAGTCAAGGACATGTACTTGATTGTGGGCACAGCCCCAGTAAGGGGTGTGCAAGAGGCAACTGATTGATGTTTTTCTCTCATTGATGTTTCTAATTATCTATCCCTCTCCCTTCCTCTCTGTAAAAAAAATTAATAAAATATATATATATTTTTAAATTTTTACTCATCTAACATATACCCATAAACTATTAGGCAAACTGTCTTCCCAATGTGGCAAGATATAACTGACAGATGACAGCAGTCACGTGAGCAGGCTGGCCAAATAGAAGTTGCCATGGAAGTCAGGTGCCAATAAGTGTCTACTTTTGAGTCTTTCAAGTGTAATTTCACTAATTCTTCCTCATGAAACAGAGGTATTATGGAGGATTACTCATAGCAGTTTGACTCATGTTTGAATCAAATACAAGGTGCAATGCCATGCTTGGGCCTTCTGATCTCGCCATTGTGAATTCATGCAGACAGAATGCAAAGACATACATTTTTGATCATCTGGAGCATTCAAGTCTGGGCAACAATCCCTAACAAAGCCAAATTCATTCAAAACCATGTCCTCTACATTATTTTCCTCTTGATAGTATTAGAGCTACGCTTCATTCCACACCATGCAATGAAGCCCCCATTTTATAGCCATTCTCTCTTCCAAAGTTTCTCCAAGCCATTCCTTTATCTTCCTTCTTCTGTACTCAAGAGAGAATTGTAAGTGGCTTATCAAGTGGAATTATAGGTGGCTTATCAAATGGAATTATTTGGCTATCCTTGTTGCTGAAAGCTGCCATGGACACAAAATTTAATACACATTTTTAGTTCAGTTCTTATTTCTTTAGTTGGACTTGGTAATATCCATTTCCATGGTACTGTTGTCATTGAATCATGTCATGTGACCAAACCCACTATGGAAACCAAAAAGCACCAAATGAACTATTTAATGCTTATAGTTACAAAAGATATAGATTATTTAACACAATGATGAGTCACAAATAAAATGTCAGTGGACTGTGAAAGCCGGCTCTGCTAAGAGAACAATTAGTTATATCCTCTTCAGAAGGGAAACTACCACATACTAATAACACCATTTTGACCAAGCATTAGACAAGTAATATTTCAACTTACAATCATCAAAGCATTGACTTTCAGAAACACTACTTTATGGAAGTTGACCAACTGATTACATTTGAAGGCATCGAAAACCTTCTTTTCTTGCGCTATTTCTATCTTGTCTCACATACACCGAAATAAATAACTTTAAAATTCCAAGTGGGAAAACTCAAACATGACATTCTTGAGGCAGACTCAGCTTACAAAATAAAAAAAAAAAAAAAAAGTTGGGAAGGAAAGTGTTGTGACAGAACTCATTAGTAAATAAAAAGCTAAACTATCCCTCCTTTGACTCGCTGATAATGACTCACGGTACCTGATGGAATTATTACATTTGTGCTATTGCCAAATGCTGTGCTATTCTACAGATGAGTATCTCACTGTTTCACTTGGGAACATTCCATGTCAGCTATGGTTTCTGGTTCTCACCTGGCAGAAGTGAAATACATGTTAATACATGGTTGGGGAGGTGCCACACCCACAGCTAGCACTGGTGCAGAAGGGATGTTTCTAAGAGCCGAAACCAGACAGCTGAGTTACTAACACAGGTGGGTCTTTGGAGCTGACCTCTCTCTTTTTTTTGTTATTTTAGGAATTCTCCTACTTTCAAATCATTTGAGGAGAGGGTTGAGACAACTGTCACAAGTCTTAAGGTACAGAAGGGAATTGTGTGTCATCGGGCCATTGAATCAGGACAGCATAGTCATTGCTGTGGTTAGTTCTAAGGGTGGCGCTGCCAACTTGCCGTGCGGTCGAGAAGGCAGCCTCGCACAGTCAGGTTTCACATATAAACCCCCCTTCACGTATAAATTAAACTGGGGGGGGGGGGGTAGTGTCGCTATATCCTGACAAAGCTGCTGGCGCATGCCACTAGAGATGAATTGTTCACGGAAGTGAGTTGGGGTACGTATTCGTCTCTGCACTGTTAGCTGGCTAGAACTCTTAATGCGATTCCTCGAAACGTAGGTAAGTGAGAGAGGACGTGGATGGAGCAAAGGATCTGTGAATTCTGAATTTAGAGTGTGAGTTCGATAACCGTTCAACGCTCCTCTGGGACGGACATGGACTAGCAAAGCCAAACTTGGCTCCTGTGTGATATGGCCGCTCACTACCTGCCAGCTGCCTAAACGTACTGATTCAATTCACAGATGAAGGTCAGCGCAGTTTGGCTACCATGCAGGGAAAAGAAAGCTGGGTCACGTGATGCATTATTTTGTACTAGTGCATCGGATCCTGGGTATAAACTAAAAATATGCCTGTGGCAGACGTAGTAGGAGCTAAAAAATGTTATTGAGTTTTTTGTTTCAGCATAGGTAAGTTATTCTACAGAGGGGGGAAAAAAGGAGCGAAATTAAATTCAGTCTATCCTTGAAAGGTATAGAATGTTTAAAGCAGGTAAAAATCACTAAAACGACTAAGATTATGTTTTTAAAGATAGCACCTAAACAATGACTTACCTCTCTCTTGGTATCATTATCCCTGTTTTGTAGAGAATCCATTTCTGCATTTCCTTATTACTGAGAAGATTGAAAACACAGATGATCTTTAATTAGATCAGAAGCAGCTGTTTGCACACGCTGATTACCCAGCTGCTTCTGAATCCCCTGCCGCCATGCTACCTGAGAGGGGTCTGTGAGGGCGTCTCTTCCTCACGAGAGGTCCTGGGTGCTCTTAATGAACTTGACCTGGAAGGTCTTTCCCCTTAGGGGAGGGTCCTTAACACAGAAATCTCCTGCTCTGTTAGGCTGCGAATAGGTGCTGAACGCCCAAGAGTGAACTAATTACTCAGCATCTCTCATGCCTTCCCCGGTTTCACTTACCAGCAACTTCTGGTTGTGCGGTTTCATCCCTCTGCTTGTCAGCATCATCACTTGAGTGACCAGTAGGAGCCATTAAATAGCCCCATTGGCAGGGAAAACTTTTGAAAGGGAGGGAGACGCATTATCTGGAACCTTGCGGTTGCTAGAATATTCCGTTTTAAAACAAAGGGCTAAAAGCAAAACAAAAAAAAACCCTAGGAGTCATTTTCTCAACATTCGGTTCTCAGCCTAAGCCACGCCATCGAGGATGGATCCTGTTGCTTGTTAGACAAGTTCTGACTTAGGAGAAGTTGTGCTTTTTAGGTTTTCTTTAGAAGAAGGAGCTATGAAGAAGCTAAAGAAGAATAAAGAGCAACCAATTTTCATTTGCTTTTAGGAAACTCTGGTAAGCTCGCAGCTCACGTATGACTTTATGATGTGTTTCCCACACTCTCAGCCTCTCACTTTCTTGCCTCGCTGGTGATGGAAGGGCTAGAGCCTGACTCCTCCTTCAAACATGCACCAAACTAACCCAGCCAGCTGGTCATAAATAGCCCGTGTCAGGACCTCCTGAAAGTGAATTCTGTGTCGGCATGATTGTCCCTGGTTTAACAAGACTCACATCCCACCCGCTTCCTGTGTCCCGGTCAATGCCTCGTTCCTGTGTTTCTGCCCACCCAGGCGCTGGAGAATAGCCAGTCATCATGCTTTGTGTAAAACCGCCCACTTCCTCCTAATTGCAAATTTCTCATTTCTTTTTTTCCCCTTCAAACTAAATAATAGATGTTGGACCTTTTTTTTTTTTTTTAATATAGCTTATTTTCTGTATAGTTTACTTTTGTGTCCCAAATCTTTTACAAAATGCCTGTCGTTTTCTTTCATTGTGGGTCCCGGGGCTGATCCCTGCGGAGGGAATGGCTGGGGAGTCCGCAGGATGCGAGAAATTCTGGGCAGGTCTCTCTGCTGCATTGCCCTGCTCACCTACTGCGTTAAGCCTGATTTTTAAACAAAAAGGCAGGACACTTATTGTTTCTTTGCGTCCTTTCAACCAGGTGTTTTCTTATGAGGGGTTAGGCAACACCATCAATTAATTCAAATTAACTTTTCTTTGCAAAGAACAAGCATAATTGTGGGGACAAATTCTTGTTTGGAAAACCATTCTGAGGGGAAGGGATATGGAGTGGATTGTTGTTCGCATCTTTGCTGAAGCCAGTCCTTGCCTAAAGCATTGCAACAGGGAGTCATTAAGCCCTTATAGTTAGGAAACTCCGTTATTCCACTCCTTTTGGCCTAATAGCTTTATTTCAAAGCAGTTCCCTCCTTCTTTATTATTTTTCTGTCTTGATGTGAGAAAGTCAAAGAGTAGGAGAGAAGAATGAAACGAAACCCAGAAGAGAACATGAGTAATTGGTATTGATCTGATTCAATACTGGGTGTAGCACCTATTGCAAGAAAGGAATGCGAGTAAAATGAAGAGGAGAATGGGAACTATTGATAGGGTACATCACAGTGGATTGTTCCTGCTTCTCCCAGAAAAGCGATAAGCATAGTGAAAAAAAGTCACATGATGGAAAGCAACCCCCTTCTTCCCAGTGCTAAAATGAGGGGAGAAACCCAACGCTCTGTGCAGAGGGCTGTCACCTGAGGCTTGGACACCAAATCTAGCCGGCCCCCTATTTTGAGCGGCCTGTAAGCTAAGAATGGCTTTTACACTTCTTTAATGGCTGAAAAAGAACAACAACAAAGAAAAATCATATTTGTGGCTTGTGGAAATTAAATTACATGACATTCACGCTACAATTCCATACAGTCTTTCTGACGCTCAGCCGTGCTCATTTCACTTACGCGTTGTCTTCGGCTACTTCCTACAACGGCTGATCTGAGTATTGGTGATTCCCAAGCCTAAGATATAGGGTCTCCCCCCAAAATGTATACACACACTCTGAATAATTATAAAGGCGGTGTTGATTAAACACATTTCCTTCTCAAAACTGAGCTATCGGCTGGGGAAGTGTGAACACATGTTTTGGGACACCCTGTATTTATCTGTCACTTTCCCCCAATGGGTTTCCCGACGCCCAGCTGATGGAAAAATTCAACTTTGTAATTTAGTCTGAAGAGGTAGAGAGGCACTCTAGTGACAATTGGGGGGAACTGTGTGTTTGCTTGCAGTGACTGAACTGCCTCGGAACCTGGTTAAGGTTTTCCAAGGGCAGGCCAGGCGGTAGGCGGGTACACTGCTCCCCAGAGGGGTTTATGTTCTTGGGAGGGGTCCCCTTTGGTGACAGTGAGGCGTAGACAGCAGTTGGAGAAAGAGCAACCTTTTCTGTCCCTTTCTGATCCGCGGAGTGTTTTTCAGTATTGTTCATGGTTAAAGGAAGGCTGATATAACTATCATTAAGACTTTCATTAAGCATTCTGACCGACTAAAACAAAAAATCCTTTCGAAGAACTTTTTATGAAGGAATTTTTCAAGGTACTTCATTGTATTATTTAATTATACATTGATTCCTTCCTGGGGCTATGCTTAATAACCAGTACACACAGAAGAGCCTTGTAAAGGGCCACTTTCAGGTCTTTTCCTCCCGTAAAGGCCACTGCCAAAAAAAAATGCCAAGTGACCAGGGCTTACACCTTCATGCATCTACGGCTCTCAAAGCAGAGACCAAAAATCCTGTTCTGCTGAGCCCCTGCCTTTTCAAGAGACATTCGTCAGCAATGCAGATTGCCTAGTTAAATCTCAAATAGAAAACCTAAGTCTAAGTTACTTAAAAATGTCCATGCATTTGTAAGACTGGGGGGATACATCTGAAGTCCAGGTCTTGTTTCTGACGAATTAAATCGTTTCTCTGGGTGAGTGAGGAGATTAATTCGAATCCACAGATCTGGTGATGCTCCTGGAGGGATTGAGAATTATAGAAGAGAGAGGGTTTAGCTACCAGGGCACAGAATTTAAGTTTCTATTCCAGTCCCAGAGCCCAGGCCTGCAGGCCAGCCTAGCCCTCTGCCTCAGGAAACTGACTTCTCTGCATCCTTTACAGACTGTCTCCAGGGGGGGAAAAAGTAGTCCTGAAACTGGAGAGTAATCAATGCTATGAAAGCATTCCAGAAACAAACGAACTAACTGCACGTCTGCTCCTTTCTCTGTGCCTTTCAGACGAAAGTAGGCGGGACGAACCCGGGCGGAGGCAGCTTTGAAGAGGTGCTCAGCTCCACCGCGCACGCCAGCGCCCAGAGCTCGGCGGGCGCCCCCCGGCGGGCGGAGGAGGAACTGCAGTGCTGAGGGCTGCCTGCCCCAGCCCATCACCCCCTGCACACACACCCACAACACGGATATGAAGACCAAAATCGCACTGGCAAAACCCAGGCCCTGACCTCCTAATGGCCTCCCCGCCAGGTTTCATAAAGTGGTTTCCATGTGTATTTGTGTTGATAATGGACCATCCGACCGCACCCTTAGGTAGTCACAGGTGGGCTGTCTTTTAAAACGCCCCCATTTGAGCAGGTACAAAACCGGCCGTGACCCTTCTCTTTGTGGGATGCTTAATAGCAAGTCCACACAATGTGTTCTGGTGTAACTCAAACATCCTTCTCAGACATAAGCCATTGTTGGCTCTGATCTATGCTTGGAGGCCATTACCATGTGCATGTCTTTGAAGGCTGAGCGAGCATCCCCTTTTCAGTTCAAGTCCGTCCACGGGGGGGCGCTGTCTCCGTCTCTGGCGATGGGATGACACTGCAAATTTTTATTAAACTGCTTGTGGTCCGCCTCACCTACATTAATGACACGCTCACGTAAGCAATTAAAATAGCTGATTTTAACGATGGCTTTGAGTTCTTAATTTCTTTGAAGTCTTCAGGGATATCGATGACCTGAAAAGGTGGTAGCAATAATTCTGCAGATGCTAGTTTTATTTTAATTTTTTAAAATATATTTTATTGATTTTTTTACAGAGAGGAAGGGAGAAGGATGGAGAGTTAGAAACATTGCCCTTGACCGGAATCACACCTGGAACCCTTGAGTCCACAGGCTGACGCTCTATCCACTGAGCCAAACAGGTTAGGGCTGCAGATGCTAGTTTAAATCAACTTCTGCTAACATGGAAAGGGATAGGTAAATACAGTGGTAACCTTGAGGCGTGGGAAACTATGAGACGCTTGAGTCGCAGTAAACTCGTAGGTTGTGTGCAGCCGGCCCATCCGCGCCATTACTTGTATCTCAACTGTTGCTCATATTTCAAAGCAAAAATCGCTCGCTCCACGGCTCGTATCTCAAAAAATCTCGTATGTTAGGGCACTCGTATCTCGAGGTACCACTGTAATTATAATCTCAGCTACTTTAGGAGGCTAAAGCTTCAATTCTAAAAGCCTCTCTAATCCGCATAGAGTAGTAGTAACTCAGGTAAACTGCTGAATATGTAAAGATATCTGCAAAAGGAATACAGTAGCCAGAAAATGGGAGAAGCGCCCTAGCCCAGTAGACAGCAAACTCATTAGTCAACAGAGCCAACTATCAACAGGACAAGGATGGAAATTTCTTTTGAGCCGAAAACCGACTTCTGCGCATGGGCCACGAAGTTTCCATCGCACTGTCCGTGCGTGCCTGTGCTTGGTATTTTGTGGAAGAGCCACACTCAAGGGGTCAAAGAGCCGCATGTGGCTCACGAGCTGCAGTTTGCCAACCACGGCCCGAGCCTATTTGGCTCAGTGGATACGGCCTCTGCCTACAGACCGAAGGATCACTGGTTGGATTCTGGTCTCAGGTCCGGGCCCTGGTCAAGGCATGTGCAGGAGGCAATCAGTTTCACTCTGATATTTGGGAGTGATCTAAGGACCATCAGATGAGTTGTCTTTTTAAAAAAAATTCTGTCATAGGATGCGCATGCACAAGCCAAATCAATGATTAGAGTAAGACACTTGCTGGTGGGAAGGTGGTCTTGGGCTAGAGGTGTCGTGGCTGCATGGCCTGCTCACGCAAGAGCTGCCTGTTTCTCCCTCACTTTGCAAGTGCAAGTTCCCCTGCAGCCAGTGTTCGGCAAGCGCTAAGGCATTTGCACACAATGAACGTGGCCTTGTGGTCAAAGTGACATCTGGTCACGACCGCCTCTCTACAAAACGATGCCGCAACGAACAACATGCAGTAGTTCCTCCCTATGGCCCGCATCCCTTTCTGCAGTTTGTTACCCTCAGTCAACCTTGGTCCCACCACATTAAAAGGAAAGTTCCAGGAAGAAACAATTCGTGAGTTTTAAGTTGCACATCATTCTAAGCAGCAACGTGAAATTTTAAGCCAGCCCCATCTGTCAGGCCAGAGGCGTGAATCGGTCCCGTCTGGTGTCTGCTCGTGGTGTGTGCTCCCCACCCAGTAGTTGCTTAGTAGCCGTCTGAATGGTCAGATGCAGTGCTTGTGTTCCAGCAACCCTTCTTTCACTTCGTAATGGCCCCAAAGGGCAAGGATGGTAATGCTGGCAGGCACAGAGATTTACTCACCTTGTGGCCACGCCAGACAAGCCCCGTGTCCATGTTCCATGGCTCGTGAAACCTGCCCCTGTTCGTCCAGAGTGGTCTGCCTCTAACTTCGGTCTGACCTTGTTCTCTCTGTATGGCGGCCAGTTTGTGAACCAACAGATCAAGCCAAGAATAGCATTCACTCCCCATTGTAATTATAGGCTTTGTTATTCAGAAAACCAACTCCAGGCAAGTAGCAGGGATCTCCTAAGAAAAATACATTTCTTAAAAAATATTTTTTATTGATGTTTGGAGGGATAGAAACATCGATGAGAAACATCATCGATTGGCTGCCTCCTGCACACCCCCTGTTGGGATGGAGCCTGCAATCTGAAAATCGAACTGATAATGATCTCTTGGTTCCTGGGTTGGTGCTCAAAAGCTGAGCCACACCAGCCAGGTGAAAACTACATTTTTAAAGTGATAATGTTCAAATATTTGTAGACGATGGCTGGTAAAATCAATAAGCTTTTTAAAAAGTTTATCTTAATTTTGTTCTTATGATATTTTATTTGTATTTTCATTGTTTTAAAACAAATTACCTCAGTGAGGAAGGCTTGGGACTGCGTGAGTCCTCACATGGTCGGTAAATGGAAACTGAGATAATGATTAAGTGACAAGTAGAGAGTTCTGGAGTCTCTGAATTTATAAAAAAATAGAACAGACAGAACATCCCAAATAATACTCAGGGGCCACAGGAAATCTGGTTATAAATATTCGAACCTTATCTGGAGTTTTCTTGTGCCAGGAGAATACTCTCTAAAATACTAATAGATGTGGTTCTGTTTCCCTACTGACTACATCTCCAATAATAACCACCCTCTGCTGGTTCCCGATCATTTACCACCTTCTGAACACAGTCGTTATGTGGCAGCAGGATTTGGATGCAAAGCGGCACTGCTCTTTTCAACGCAGAGCAGCTAGCTATATGCACATGTGTGTGCCGCCTCTGAAGAGATCGTGCACCTTGCTTCCTGCAGATGGGGTATCCATGGAGACTGCAAAGAGTTTCCAAAGAAACGCTGCCTAGATTTCTCACCATGCCGGCTGAAAAGGCTTTCTTCAAATAGAAGCTGACATTTAAATTAAAGGGACAGGCATCATGTTCCACACCAACATCGATCAGTGCAAAATATTGAGCAGGTTTGCACCAAGCAGCCTTCCTTCCCTTCCTCGCCGTTCGATGCCTGAGCAAGGCCAGAAGGCAGACTACTTATCCTGTGAAAGAAAATGAGGGGGAGAAACCAGGCCGGACGTGTCCCCTACACCAGGTCCGGTGATCCCGGCAATACTCTTATTATTACCTATTTCTCGCTTGGTGGTAAACATTCCTATAATCAAAGTCTGCACATCTGTAAGTCAGACACGAAAAAATACACCGAGGAAGACAAGTACCATGTGGAATTGCAAACCCCAATCTGTGTCTCCAAGTGACAAACAGAACTGGGAGAAGGGTCAGAACCTGTTAGCAGATTTACAAACCCACGATCAGAGGCTAAAGCAGGTCACAGTGCGATTAAACATCTGGTTCTGGAGAGTGATGACCTCCATGAAGCAGCATTTCACCTGAGAGAAGGCATTGTAATACATTCTTTGTCCTCGATCCTTTATCACTAAGTTGGCTGAAAAACCCCTTCTTAAAAGCCATAATTAAATGTTCTAATGTTCCATGAATCTGGCCCTCAGGAATATAGGATATAAATGCGGTACATTTAAAACCTCCAATAAATACCCCAAAGTTTAGGGTTTTACAATGTATTTATTTAGTTCATAAAAAGACACCTCCTCTCCCATACCCTGCCACGTCTTCATCCACGCACTTTCACGACCACATCCTGCTCTGCGTCTTCTTTTACGGCCCAAATGATATCACGTTTCTTGCTGGGGTCCAGGCAGCTGAAAACAAACAGACTCGCATCTGGGGAAATGAACAGACCCGCGGTGGCAAACACCATGCATTCGATGGGGAAATAAAGCGTGTGTTACAGGACTGCAACGACACGGAGAACTTCTCAGGAGTGCGTTTCCCCGGCGGCGGCGGCAGCGATGTTAGCGTTTCTTTCTGCCTCGAGTTCAGACACCAGCTGGACTATCTCTGGGTGGCGGAATTTTCCTGCAAGGCGACAAGAAGATGGAGAAAGATGAGGATGAGAAAATACATCGGTCTCCCCAGCTTGGGCCCAGGCCTGGCTGGGGCTTGGCTCTGTGATCTGACCCAAGTTTTTTTCCAAAGCAGAACTCCAGATCCTTCCTTCTGGCTTGGAGCGGGGCCAGAGGAGACCCCCTGGGGCTTATTCTCCAGCACCCCACATGTCAGCGCTCATAAGGAGAAGAATGGGGCAAACTGTTGACTAGAGGAGCTAAGAGGAGCGTCACCAGGCAGCAGCCTCTGAGTGAGGAACCACAGAGACACTCAGGAGGACCTCAGTGCAGGGAGGTTTAGCCTCAGCTCAGTTATGGGCAGCTCACCCTCTCTCCAGGCTCAAGTTTCTTCCTCAGGAAAACAGGGAGTTGAGCTAGGTGACCCTTCCAGGTCCCACATTTTTATTTTACTAGTATTTCCATATTTCATTTTTCACGGAGAATGTGTCAATGGAAGATAATGTTAAAATGCAAAAGCACCGCATAAACACGACTTACTTCTATTGTAGTTACATTATTGGTAAAATATGCTAGCTTAGAACCCAATCACTGCCTAAAACACAGCTGGCATGCCCTAGCCGGTTTGGCTCAGTGGATAGAGCACCGGCCTGTGGACTAAAGGGTCCCGGGTTCTATTCGGGCCAATGGCACATGCTTGGGTTGTGGGCTTGATACCCCATAGTGGGGGATGTGCAGGAGGTAGCCAATCAATGATTCTCTCTCAACACTGATGTTTCTATCTCTCTAGCTCTCTCCTGTCCTCTCTGAAATGAATGAAAATATATTAAAAACAAACACAGCTGGCAGCCCTTTTCTATAAAGAGACAGATATTAATATTTTTAGGCTTTGTGAACTTACATGACTCTCTTGCAAATTACTCAACTCTGCTGTTGTAGCACAAAAGGAGTGCAAACAATACATAAAGAATGAGTGACTGCTTCCATAAAACATTACACAAACAAGTACAGCGGGCAATTTGACCCATGGGCCACGGTTTGCTGACTCCCGGTTTACAACATTATCCTATTTGACTGAAGTCAAACATTGCTGAGCACCACCTACATCAAAGGACGTCGGAGACAAAGCTGGTGCTGGCCCTCAAGCACCTTCTAGGGTGGGGCGAGCAAGTGTGGGTTTGGGGAGAGACCCAAGGAGGAGCATCACTCGGAGAATGCAGGGCAGACAGTGAAACACCAGGCAAGCTCTGGACCAGTGCAGATTAGCAAAAAGAAGGGAACACTTAATCTTGACAGGGAGGTTTAGGGCAGCAAACCAGAGAGGCGAGAGGCCTTAGGCCACTCAAAAGTGACAGGACTTTATTTTTTAGGAAGAGGGAAGTCACAGGTTTAAAAGCAAACCCTCAGGATGAACGGCGAGTCTAGCGGCTCAGTCAGGCGGTTATAACAGAAGTCCAATACAGAAATAGTGAGGGCCAGGCCTACAGCAGACCTAGCGGTCTGGCGGGAAGGATAGAAGGAAAATCCAATCAACTTCATTACAATGCCAATCCTATTTCGGAGCATCGTCTGCGATCTGGGACCCTCCTCTCCTTAGGGGGGCCCCTTCTGAGAAGTCCAAGAAAGGCATCCTAACTCCTCTCAAAGGTGGGGGCTGGCTGAGCCTGAGGAGCCCTCACAGAGAGAGGCACACTGGCCATCACCCTAATCCAGGAAACGTGGCTCCCCACTCTGGACACTGGATCAAAATGAAGACAGCGGAGGGGTATGGCCAGGTCTATTCTAAACCCTTCACATGAATTAACCCCTATATCCTCAGACAACCATTAAAAGTAAATCCTGTAATTATCTGTACTTTCAAAATAAGGAAGCTAAGGCCCAGAGCTAGGTTAAGTAACTTACTGGAGGTTACAGATTTTATGGGCAGAACCAGGACTCAAACCCAAGCAGTGTGACTCCAGGTCTGTGCTATGACGACACCGGTATGGTGACTTCAGCATTTGGGGCTTTTTGTCTCAAGTCTCTATTTCTACCTCCACCTCCACATGACTTTACACCTATGAAGAGAGATCACAATGCACTTTCACATGCATCATCTCTTCTGAATCTCAAAACCAACCTATGACCTACGTAGAGTAAGCACGATGATGCCCATTTCTCAGAGAGGAGACGGTGAGGTCAGGAGACTGCCCAGGGGCACACAGCTCGGACTCCAGGGGGCATTGCTCTCCCACAGCAGCTCTCCCCGTGAATCCCACCACTTGCTCTCGGGAAAGGTCAGAGAAGGTCATGACAGTGGATTCACTAGCTCAGTGTCCCTTACGACACCAGGAGGAAGCCGAACTCGGTGATGCCTCTGAGAAACAGCACGCGTACCTGCCGTGGAGTCAAAGAAGTCCTGCAGCCTCCCGGGCTTGTTCTCCAGGCCCTCGTACTCCGCTGCCTGAAGAATCATCTCACACTGGTCCAGCTGCTTCACAAATCTGGCCTCTGCGCTGGACTGGGTCTCATACTCCTAAGAAAGGGACAATGAGAGCAGCATGGTTAGGGCTCACGACAGGGTAAGCCAGGAAAATGCTGACTCTGAGACCTGAAAGCAGTCACAGCTAAAAGGATGTTCTGAACTGGACACATCTCTCCACCTTATCTGAAGCCTTCCCAGAGCTGCGTCTGGCATTTCACAGCCAGCAGCATCACTCCACGCCAGCAGGAGGCGCTCACACTTCCCTGTGTTCCTCCAGACGCGAGCCCTGGAAGTCTCATTTGTTCATACTGACACTCCTAGCATTTTTCTTCCTGTTAAGAATCTTGTCTCCATTTCAATCTCATTATTCTTTAATCCAGCGGCTGCCTACCTTTCAGACCTCACGGACCAACAGTGGTCTGCAGACCAGTGGTTGGTGACTACTGCTTTAATCCATCTGGGTGGTGTAGGTCTTTAACTTCAAGCTAATATTTCATCTCACGCTTCTCAGATTATTTCTATTTAATGTCAGGTTTCCTTTTCCATCAAGGAAATTTCTAGCTCCCTCATTTAATTTTGGTTAGCACTTTATACTTGGAACATCAGTCCTTGCTTTCTTTAAAATATTTGTATTCATTTTAGAGAGAAAGGTAGAGAGACAGACAGACAGATACATCAATGATGAGAATCACCGATCGGTTGCCTCCTACACGCCTCCTACTGGGGATGGAGCCTGCAACCTGGGCATGTGCCCTGACCAGGAATGGAACTGTGACCTGGTTCATAGGTTGATGTACATCCACTAAGCCAGACTGGCCTTGCTTTCTAAATAGGGAGGCCTCCAGTCTGTCCTGGTTATGACTCGATCCAGCATCTATGCATTCTTCATGGCGGGTGTGGCAGGGAGGTGATGAAGGAAGTGGACATAGAGCAGATTTTACCTTTCCTCTTCCCATTGGTCCCTCCCTCCTCAGTGCACACCTGAAACAAGCTACAGGGAGTCTGTTTCTTAGCATGCCACATGCCACAAAACACCAGTCCCAATTAATACTACACGGAATCATTCTATTAACACCAAAGTGCTCCCACCGGTTTCCCTGCCAAGTTCTCATTTGTAATTCTACCCCAGATGTGTTCCATAATGAACCTGTCATGCTTTCTTGGCAAGAGAATGTGATGGGAATCACTGACGGTTTCTTCGTTTTTGTTAAATGCCTTATTCTTTTATGACAGCTATTTGAATTTTCATAAGAGCTTAAAATTGTACAGAAAAATAATTTGAATATAAAACCAATGTTTGATTTTAAAGGCACTTAGAAAGAGTTACACTTTTTTAAAGGCCCAGTGCATCATTAAATATAAAACCAATGTTTGATTTTAAAGGCACTTAGAAAGAGTTACACTTAATTTAAATGTTGGTTTACAGTTATACTTATATATTTACTAGAGGCCCAGTGCATGTAGGGTCCCCTAGGCCTAGCCTGCCATCAGGCCATGTCTGCCACCTCTCACGCTCCACAGATGCTGCTGGTGCCCTGGGGGGAGGAGGTTATGGGGGGGAGGGTGAGAGTGAGGGTAGGGCCCGAGAATTTGATCCTTACGATGTTATGGCCATTGGCCTTTTATAATATAGGTATTTAATAAATTTAAGTTCATTACTTAACAAAAATAAATGGAGTACTCTAAGTATAGCAGTCCAGGATTTTTCTCGGTTGAAAGTGAGAAAAAAATATTACAAAACCATTAGGAAATAACATGTTTTATAACAAATTGTGAGGAAAATACATACTTATTTTCAAACTATACATCACTGGGTTTTCTCTAAAAAATGATGGTACTAGCATTGTTTGATTTTACCTTTCAACCAGGGATATTTCTCCAAAGCAAAATGAAGGCTGTGGGTAGGCTTCTTTCTGTGATACTCTGAGAAAGAAAATGTTTTCTCTTGACTTGCTAAAGTTCGATTTCACACTTTATTGCAAAAGATAAATTATAATCAAGGACATTTAATTGCTTTAAAAATACGTGACTCTCTGGGCTGACAGCTATTTGTAATGGTGAATAGCTGTGAATAGCATTGCAGAAATCAATTAACTGGCATTTCCTATTAGTACTATTCTAAGTTCCCTGGATACAGAATGGCTATATTTTCTTAATCCAAAATCAGAACACATGGGCTAGAAACAGAAGAAAAATAGAGCTTACTATGTATCAGGCAATATTCTAAACTACATGAATATTCAAGCTACATGAATCCATGCGCCAGTAGCTTGCTGCTCTGTCCCCTCCTATAGCTCTCCTCCCGTTCCCCTACCCTCCTGTAGCTCCCCCTGTCCCCCCGCCATAGCTTGCTGCCCTCCCCACTCCTATAACTCTCCACCGCCCACTTGTAGCTCACTGCCCCACCCTCCTGAGGTCTGTGATCTGATCATTATGTAATCGTTTGTTACACTTCATGTGTAACAACCATTTGCATATTATATCTTTATTATATAGAATGCTTTATACATATTAATTTGATTGCCATACAACACTATAAGATAGGTGTACTATTATTATTGCCATTTTATTGATGAGAAAATTAAGGAACAAAGAGATTCAATAAGTTGCCCAAGACCACATAGCTACAAAACAGAGGAACCAGTATTTGAACAAAGAAATCTGATACTGAAGTCCTTGTACTGATAATATTGTACATGAATTATAAAAATGCTTAAGTTATTATAAGAATTTGTATTCCGGCTGAAGCCAGTTTGGCTCAGTGGATAGAGCATCAGCCTGCAGCCTGAAAGGTCCCAGGTTCAATTCCGGTCAAGGGCATGTACCTTGGTTGCAGGCACATCCCCAGTAGGGGGTGTGCAGAAGACAGCTGATCGATGTCTCTCTCTCATTGATGTTTTTAGCTCTCTATCATTCTCCCTTCCTCTCTGTGGAAAATCAATAAAATATATATTAAAAAAAAAAAAGAATTTGTATACCGGATTGAATAATATTCCCCCAAAATTCATGCCTATCTGGAATCTATAACTATCTGGAAATAGATTCTTTGGAGATATAATTAAATATCGGATTAGGATGGACCCTAATCCAAAACCGGTGTCCTGCTGAAACCAGTTTGGTTCAGTGGATACAGCATCTGCCTGTGGACTGAAAGGTCCCAGGTTCGATTCTAGTCAAGGGCATGTATCTTGGTTGCAGGCACATCGCCAGTAGGGGGTGTGCAGGAGGCAGCTGACTGATGTCTCTTTCTCATCGATGTTTCTAGCTCTCTATCCCTCTCCCTTCCTCTCTGTAAAAAATCAATAAAATATATTTAAAAACAAAACAAACAAACAAACAAAAACTGGTGTCCTTATAAGAAGAGGGAATTCCGTTGGGTACACATACAGACACAGGGAGACCACCACCTGACTGTGGAGGCAGAGACTGTGTCTACAGGGTGAGGAGTGCCAAAGCCAGCACAGGCTCCACCAGAAGCGAGGGAGACGCTCCCCTAGAGCCGTCAGGGAGCATGGCCCTGCCGACACCTTGACTTTGGACTTGCAGGATTCAGAACTGTGAGACAATAGGTTTTTGTTGTTTTAAGCCATCTAAGTTTGAGGTCATTTTTATGGCAGCCTTAGGAGAAACCAAGAGAGTCTCTTGCCTATACTAATAAGTAACTGACATGGTGGCATGAATCCACTAGAACTATAAATGCTTGTTCACTTAGCCATCATGCAGCAGACTGCCCTTCAGAAAATGTGCACTAGACATCTGATATGAAGCCCACATACACCCTCACCCTCTTCACTACAAACCAATAAACACGGGAACTTAACTTGTAGCCTCAGTCTGTGCCTCTGGGCCCCGTGACCACCCCACTGACCTGGAGCAGCGCTTCATCCGCAGGGCTGTGCTATTGGGTAAGGAGAGCTTAAGAGCCTGGAAAAGTATTTTCTATCAATAAATTTCTAGAATTCTGTCTGAAAATGTGTTGCTGCTTATTCATATGGTCTTCATTTTTTGCCTCTGGCCCTTAATAAAAAGAAAGAAAAATACACCCCAAAAAACATGAGCTCCCCAGCCCTGTCATAGAAACCTCATGTCAGAAAGTAAAAAGCTCACAACGATCCTCCACTCAGTCATCAATATCCACAGCATCTCCACAAAAGAAGTTAAACCACTGCCGTCTTTTTAGGTGTTGGTGGGCCAGCAGCAACAATTCTTTTATTTTTTATTTTTCTTATTGATTTTTTTTACAGAGAGGAAGGGAGAAGGATAGAGAGCCAGAAACACCGATGAGAGAGGAACATCAATCAGCTGCCTCCTGAACACCCCCCCACACTGGGGATGTGCCCAAAACCAAGGTACATGCCCTTGACTGGAATCAAACCTGGGATCTTTCAGTCCACAGGCCAATGCTCTATCCACTGAGACAAACCAGTTTTAGCTGGTAGCAACAATTCTAAAGGAGGCCTGTCAGATATCAGGGCGGCCACGGTCCCTGTCCTGAGATCCTCTCTAACCAACGTAACTAAATCAACCAATGACTTTTATCAGATCACACAACTGTTACTGGTTTGGGAATTACGGGATCATTCAACGCTCGGTGTTCTACAGTTTTCCAAATGCAAATCTTGCTCAGTGACTGCTGTAGCACTTCCATTTGTAAACCATTGATGTAATAAGTAAATTTTGCAGTAAGCTTTCTTTAGCCAGTTGTTGATATCTAACTAAGAAAAGAACAGATCCTGCCACCATATTTACAATAATTAAGAGTCACAAGAGTAGGAACTTTTGTAAAAGAGTTTCAAATTCTGAGGTCTTTCCTCCTTAAGAGATAATGCAAGGAATTAGTTTCATAAACTCAGGAGCCATTTTTAAAAAAAAATGTATGAAATGCAACACAACTCCACTCCATTATTGCCCAATTCAAAAGTTCACATGCAAGTACATACTTCAGAAAGGACTGTTCTGCCTGAAGAAACCCTGTTGGGCCTAGTAACCAATACCACCGAGCCAGGCTCCCAGGTACCACCCACCCCGCCACATGCACTTACTTCCCAGAGTTCATAGAGCTCCTTCCCGAGATCCTTGGAGAGAAGCTGGGTTAGCTGCTTCATAGCTTCCTGAAACATCAAACCAGTATTTTAATCATGTTCGCATTTCAACTCCTCTATAAAGCCAAGTCCTGCTCTCAGACTCTCACACATAACCTCAAAGGGACAGCAGAATATTGGAAAATATTTACAGCTGACAAGGAGGCAGTTGTACCCAATTGGTGGTCTGACCAAAGTGGAACAGAATGGAACCTCAGTCTCAAGCTAGACCCTGTATTTCTATAAATGCAGCCTAGGACTGAACTGGCTGTTTGGAGAGCACAGCCAATCACTGACTTATTAATAAACTACCTATTGACTGAAATCGCCATGCTATTAAAAAACAAAACAGAATAAACAATATATTGCTCTCTTCCTGAAACTGAGCAACACTATTCTGGATCTAAACCCACATCATTTGTTATTATACAAACAGAAGTGAATCTTGCCCTGACTGGTTTGGCTCAGTGGATGAAGCGTTGGCCTGAGGAATGAGAAGTCCCAGGTTCGATTTCGGTCGGGGGCTTGTGCCTTGGATGCGGGCACATCCCCAGTGGGGGATGTGCAGGAGGCAGCTGATCGATGTTTCTGGCTCTCTATCCCTCTCCCTTCCTCTCTGTAAAAATCAATGAAATATATTTAAAAAAAAAGAAAAAGAAAAAAGTGCATCCGAGGCCTCTTAGGTAGTCGATATTCCTTGTTTGGCAGCCTCTGCCACAGAATCATGCCCACCATTTTCAATGAACCCTTGAAAACTGATTCCACAAAGTCCAGGTTACATGGCTGAAGGTGCCAGCCTTTCCCTTCCTGATGGTGAGCCCTGCCAACCCACTTCCAATCTAGCCTTTTTCGCACACAGATTTAGAAGTAATTCCTCGTCAAGACTCTGCCCCAAGGTCTGAGCTGAATGAAGCTTCAGCAAACATTTGCGTCAGTTTTGTGATAGCACGAAAGCATCATTCGCCATTCGCATCATTGGTGACGCTGCACAGCGCCGCAGTGGCCTGCAAACTCTCAGTCCAGAGGGGGTTTGGAACCAGCTGGCCATTTACTCACTGGAAACTGAGCAAGTCACTTAAACTCTTTGTCCTTCAGGTTTGTCATTTGTGAACTGAGGTTAGCAATGGTCCCCACTGAAAAAGATTGTTGTGTGGTTTCAATGGTTTATATACATAAAGTATTTACTATCTGGCACATACTGAGCACTGTTTAAAATGTTCACTATTATTTCTCATTTTTCTCCATCTTGTCACATTCAGTCTCATAACACAATTTGGTTCTTCTCTCTCTCTCAATCTCTCTTTTTAAAAAAATATTTTTTTTTATTTCAGCAAGGAAGGGAGAGGGAGAGACAGAAACATCAATGATGAGAATCACTGATCGGCTGCCTCCTGCACATCCCCTACTGGGGATCGAGCCTGCAACCTGGGAATGGGCCATTGACTGGAACTGAACACAGGACTCTTCAGTCTACAGGCCAAAGCTCTATCCACTGAGCCAAACCAGCGAGGGTGGTTCTTTTAACCTCAGCTCTTTAATATCTTTAACCCTTGAAGATACATACTCGTATTTTCCGGCATATAAGATGACTGGACATATAAGACGACCCCAACTTTTCCAGTTAAAATATAGAGTTTGGGATATACTCGCCCTATAAGACAACACCCGGCATATAAGACGACCCCCGACTTTTGAGGAGATTTTCCTGGATTAAAAAGTCATCTTATATGCTGGAAAATACAGTATATACCATGGCTCTCTCCTGTCTCAATAAGTTTGTGCCTTTACAGAGGACCATCACCTGCCATTGATGTACTCAAGCCTCATGTTCCATCCCACTAATTCTTGATGGTGCCCTCTACCAACCTGGGTTATAATATAAAGTATGTTTCATCCTGGTAGAAAGATCCAGACTACAAGTACTGCTTTTGGCCCCTACATTTTCTCATTCTACCCCCTCACCCTCCCTTTCATCCAAATCCTTGCTCTCCTTCAAAACACTCAGCCTTCCAGGCTTATGTTCCCTCCCTCCTCCTTCGGTTGAAAGCCTTCCTGATGCAGCTGGCGAGCCTCTGGGCAAAAGATGCTCCTGATTCTTGTCATGCGCAGTCCACCTCGAGCCAGGAAGCCCTCATTTAATTATCTCAGTGCAGACACCCACCCCTCACTCATGGTGCCATCTGCATAAGGAATGGCTCATGTCCCAGATCCTTCTTTCTGTTCCAAAATCCTTGCCAGCAGCAGGAAGAGGCAATAGAATATCCAGTGCTCTTCAGGCCTTCTTGTCCAAGAACTTGTGGTTCCCTAAGATGCTTCCCTTGTCCCTTCTGATGACGGCATGCACGCTGCTGTGAATCAGGAGTGGGCAGCAGACAGAGGCTTAATGAGGTTTCTCCTGATGGCCAGGATATGGAGTCCAGGAGGACAGCACCCCTCCCTCTGATGCTTCAGGTCTACTCTGTGCCCTCCACCAGGCCAGGACTCAGCTCTCCTCAGGACAGTAGGTCTCCTCCCATCTCCAGGAGCTGGAGATCCTCCCTGTGGGCAGTGCTTTGTCTTCAGAAGGTTCTGATGTGCTCTCTTATGGGGTAAGCCTCCAAGTCCCTGTGTGTGGACCTGCACAGAGACAGCCTGTCTTTTCCTCTTCCTAGGTCACTTCCAGGTCTGAGGTTACCCTCTGGTATTTCAATACATGATTTTTTGTCCACAGTGTCCAGCTGTACCCTTAAAAGATGTACCCTTGAATAAAACTACCGTATATCCTGAAATGAGCTGTAATAATCGATTAGGTGTCCCCCCTTCTTTTTCTCTATGTCTTAAGTAATTTCTCAGCATCCTCTGGTTGAGGGCTAATTACTTTCTGTGACTCAGTATCTTGAGCTAACTGGTCCCGTTTAAATCATTTCTGTCAATCAACCTAGGAATTTTTTTTTAAGAATGCTTTTTCTTTTCTCATCTCTTTTTTAGATTATTTTTTTAAAAACTATTTTTCAGTTATAGCTGACATGCAGTTTCAGATATACAACACAGTGATTAGAGACATCTATACCTCAGAAAGTGATCACCTCACAATGAGTCTAAACTATGGAGAAACAGTTCCTTAGCTTCCACCCTTTCTATAGGCTGTGACGATGCTGAGCCTGTATTTCCCATCCGTATTTTGGCAGGAAGAATATTCCTTACACTATTCCTCTTGTTCCCATAATTTAGAATATGCTAGAATTCCTAAACTGGGATTCCTCATGGCTTTTCTGCCTGTAGAGAGGCAAAAACGCTGTTGGCTAACTTTGTCTCCCTTCAGCTCTGAGAACGGCTAGCTCAGGCCACCTGCCCTGTGAAGCCATCTTGATAAAGGGCTTGTCCACTCAGCAGTTTAGGGTTTCTGGCCTATGGTAAAAGTAGCTTGCAATGATCCTCAACTGAGAACCAGCTCTTCAGCATCAAAATTCCTCACGGCTAATACGGCCTCTGCTGTATAGTGAATAGGTCTTCCTCTTTGGCCCTGGCCTCTGGGTTTACAGCCCAAACTGATACTGATTTCTCATTTTATTGATGTTGTTCATTTCTTACTAATATAAATATTTCTTTACTTCTGACCACTAAAGAACTAATTTAAAATCCAACAAACAGCCGAAACGGGTTTGGCTCAGTGAGTAGAGCATCGGCCTGCGGACTGAAAGGTCCCAGGTTCGATTCCAGTCAAAGGTATATATATATATATATATATATATATATCTTGGTTGCAAGCACATCCCCAGTAGGGGACGTGCAAGAGGCAGCTGATCAATGTCTCTCTCTCATCGATGTTTCTAACTCTTTATCCCTTTTGCTTCCTCTCTGTAAAAAACCAATAAAATATATTTTAAAAATAAAATAAAATCCAACTAACAGTTATAAAAATGATTATACTTGTAATTTATAGAACTTCTCTCCAAAGAACTTAACTCGCATGGAGAATTCCTTCGAGTTCCAGCTATGTCCACTCTCCCAATGAAAGCCATGTATCTATGTCCACATACTAATGAGAATGAAACACACAGTCTGCAGTCCCTGTGCTAAACAAGGCTGAGAGCAGGCCTGCTTTCCTGTTCTTGTGTCAAACACGGTTGGGAACAACCCGAAAGCAACTGGTTCCTACTCCAGGGAAATCCTTGCTTCTGGAAGCTAAAACTATAAACCATCCAATTCAGAGTAAGCACCAATGGCTGACTCTTCGAGAGGGTCTTTAAGATTTTGCCTGATCAGCCAAAACCTGTTTGGATCAGTGGATAGAGCATCGGTCTGGGGACTGAAAGGTCCCAGGTTCGATTCCGGTCAAGGGCATGTACCTTGGTTGTGGGCACCTCCCCAGTAGGGGACGTGCAAGAGGCAGCTAATCAATGTTTCCCTCTCATCGATGTTTCTAACTCTCTATCCTTCTCCCTTCCTCTCTGTAAAAAAAAAAAATCAATAAAATATAAGAAAAAAAAAAGATTTTGCCTGATCAGTCCCATCAACCCAAGGCTATTATGTCCTAAACTCTGTGCAGTCTGTGGCCTCAACAACTAGCTGCCCTTCTTGTGAGATCCCTTTAAGCACGCCCAGCCCAGGCTCTGCCCCGCAGATCTCCTCCCGGGATGGCGGTCCCCTTCCCTTCCTGAACCCTAAGCCCCTGCCAAGATGGCGCGCTCCCTTCTCCCACAGGACAGGTCAGACCGACTGAGCTGTGCCTCAGCCACACGCTTTCCTGGTGGTCGCTTGTGGAGTCTACAGGCAGCACTGACCTCTTCTCGCCTATGTTTTTCTTCTTTGGGGATGTTATCTGCTGGTGCTATGTCCCCAACGATGCATTCTGCCATATCGTGAACCAGGGCTAGGCGCACACATCTGACCAGGCAAGAAATGGTGCATCATTACACAGAAGCATACGCACTGCAAACTCCTCCTCTAGACTGTTTCGAAGTTACGTAATATTCTTTTCTTTCTCCACCCTCAGAGGGTATTTCAATGCAGTATTTTCTAAAGTAACTATATTCTGAATCAAAACTGCTTGTTAAGCCTCGCCTGTGTGACTCAGTGGTTGAAGGTCAACTTATGAACCAGGAGGTCACGGTTTGATACCCCTCAGAGCACATGCCTGGGTTGTGGGCTCGATCCCCAGTGTGTGGTGAGCAGGAGGCAGCCCATCGATGATTCTCTCTCATCACTGATGTTTCTCTCTCTCTCTCTCTCTCTCTCTCTCTCTCTCTCTCTCTCTCTGTCTCTCTGTCTCTCTCTCTCTCCTCCTTCCTCTCTGAAATCAATAAAAAATATATATTTTTAAAAAACTGCTCAGTAATATTCCACACAATACATGAAAGTATTGTGCAGAGGAAATAGCCTATATTTTCTTAGAAATGGCTGGTTTTTCAAACATCTGTTTAAAAGCTTGATAACATCCATCTGGTCACTGGATTTGAACTCAAATCTGTTTCAAATTTCTATTCTTTTTTCTATAAAGGTCCTCATTTTGCCACCTACCTACTTTACTGGAGAAATTATTGTTTCAAACTTTTGTATCAGTAGTAAATAAATGCTACAACCAGACCATCTAGCTTTATAACCTGAAGTTATCAATCGTTTTTTTCCTTTTAATATTTTTTATTGATTTTTAGAAAGAGAGAGGAAGAGAAAGAGAGAGAAACACTGATATCAGAATGAAACATCGATCGGCTGCCTCCTGCATAGGGATTGAGCCTGCAACTTTTGGGGGCATTGGACTACTGAGCCACACCAGCCAAGGCAGGCTCTTCCACTTGCCAAGAAAAAACCCAGAATGCAATGTTTAACAATTGAAGCAATCAACACACACAGTTCCCCTCCCCACACCCTGAACCTGCATGGGTTGCCTCAAATAATTTTTTTTCCGTGTATAAACTACAAGAATTTGACACAGGCCTCAGTCATGAAAAGTGGTGCATGTCACCGAGCAGAGACCCTGCCCACCAAGCGCCAAAGGTCACAGCTCACCTGTCTTTGTTCAGATGATCATCTTTGGTCACCAGCGCCATAATTGCCATCCTGTACATGTGGTCTGACACGCTCTCCGGCCTCTCGACATTTCTGTACACCCAGCCGGTCCGTGGCACTCTCTGATGAAAATGAATTAGAGGAAGAAGTTTATAAAATAAGCATTTTAACTGTGTGC
Source organism: Lasiurus borealis (assembly GCA_004026805.1). Taxonomy (NCBI): domain Eukaryota; kingdom Metazoa; phylum Chordata; class Mammalia; order Chiroptera; family Vespertilionidae; genus Lasiurus; species Lasiurus borealis. The sequence goes on along the minus strand of PVJN01020357.1, from coordinate 1,795 downwards.
TATTGCTGTTCCATAGAAACCCAGGGAAGAGGGCACAGACACAGGGTACTGGTTTCAGAACGTATTAAAAAAAAATACTAGTATGTTAACTAACCAAAATGATCGAGATCTGGAATCCAGTAACGCAGCGAAGTCAGCAGAGAATGAGAAAGAGGTGGGGGGATAACTCACAAGTACCCAATACAACAAGTTGAATAATCGAGGTCTACTCTGTTACTGGTCTATACATCTCCCAACCCAGACACATGCCTTAGACCAGCGCTTCTCAACCTGTGGGTCGAGACCCCTTTGGGGGTCGAACGACCCTTTCACGGGGGTTGCCTAAGACCCTCGAAAACACCTATTTCCCATGGTCTTAGGAACCAACACACCACTCCTCGGTGCAGCAAAGTGTAGCAATGTAGTTTACTGTTGTCATAGGAAGACTGTTACCCATGCTACACCACGATTCAAGACAAAATTTCATATTTGTAATTAGAAATAAATATTTCACAATATATAATTACATATTGTTTTTTTGTGATGAATCCCTATGCTTTAATTATGTTCCATTTGTAACAGTGAAAATACATCCTGCCTATCAGATATTTACATCACAGTTCATAACAGTAACAAAATGACAGTGATGAAGTAGCAAGGGAAATAACTTTATGGTTGGGGTCACCACCCCATGAGGAGCTGTCTTAAAGGGTCGCAGCAGTAGAAAGGTTGAGAACCGCTGCCTTAGACAAAGATGAAGGTGTGGAGCAGCTTATTTTTCATCACTACAGGACGTGGGAAGCTCTGCCTTCCCACTAGGCCGTCAGACAGACAGACAGACAGACAGACAGGAAACACTGGTGGACGCTCTGAACCTGACCAGGTAGGTGACAGACTCCCAATTCGGAAGCAGCGGGGCCAGGCCGTGCTAAGGGCTCTCCTTTGCGCGCATCCCGGGGGGACCTTGCGGGGCCGCACTGCCTCCTCTGTGGTCTGCACGCCTCCCGCCCGCTGCAAACCGCAGTGCCAGCGGCGGGGACGGGTCAGCTTGGAGGCTGAATTTAAGAGAAGTTTAGCAAAGTCCTAACGGAGCGGCGGGGGTTTCGGAAGGGAGGGGGGGCATGGCGTGACGTCACTCCAGCTTGGCCCACCGGCCTGCTCCGCAGGACAGAGAGAAAGGCTCGGTGTTACCCCCCCCCCCCCGCCCCTCCAGTGCCAGGTCGGGGGTCAGGGGCGCTCGCAAGCCACGCCCCCGCCCAGTGGGGGTCCCGCGCTCCGAGGGCGCCTGGGCTCAGGCAGACGCGGGCCGGGGCGAGGGGCCGCCCGCCACCGAGCCCGCGCACCCGCCCCCCGAAACCCAGGCGGCCCGACACCCCGCAACCGCCGGCTCGCTCCCGCCGCCCGCACGGCCCATGGAGCCCGGAGGTGTTTGCGGTCCGGCTGCGGGGCGCGGGCTGCGGGGTGCGGGGCGCGGGGAGCTCGGAGCCCCAGGCCGCCCCGCCCCGCCCTCCCCGCGCGGCCCCGCGCACCTTGAGCTGCCCCACGAGCCGCAGGAACTGCAGCAGGTTCCCGGCGCCGCGGCCCGAGGCGGAGGCCGAAGCCATGCGCCACCGATGGAGCGGGCGGGGCGAGCCGCGTGGCCGCCGTAGCTCCGCCCCCTCTGCCCTCCTCCCCTCCCCCTTCCCTCTCCTTCCTCCTTTCTCTCCCTCCTTCCCCTCTCTCCTCCTCCCCTCCCCCTTCCCTCTCCTTCCTCCTTTCCCTCCCTCCTTCCCCTCTCTCCTCCTCCTCTTCTCCCCCTTCCCTCTTCTTCCTCCTC